>MU680068.1:0-36411 GCA_026770625.1 Nicotiana glauca | reverse complement strand
CACCCATGGTGAAGCAAGTAATATACACCGTTCAATCCTGAGAGGACACAACCGATGGGCCATTCGCCAAGAAACACCCAATACGGACTTTCTTTAGAAATCAGTAAGCAAGGCATACAAAATAACATACGAAAAACTATTCTCAACATCATACTGTTGCGGCGTGCAATCCGATCCAAATGACATACCCGTGGCGGCGTGCCACCTGATCCACACATATCCATGGCAGTATGCCATCCGATCCACACATACTCATGGCGGCATGCCATCCGATCCATATATATATATATATATATATATATATATATATATATATATATATATATATATATCTCACATAAGGAGACGCACATCGAGCAAAATTTGCTCAATACAACAAATACCGAGTACCGGTCGTAAGCATCTTGAGTGCATACAATATCTACATATAGCGTTATAAGCTACAAACTCAAGCACAACTGAGGTTTTCCTTTCAAATTCCATTATGAATCTTGATAGCACCGCACTATATGTGCCCACAGTCCGAAAACCATAACGCCTCACAGCACCGAAAAAGCATCTCATAGATCTCCCCAGATCGCTAATAAGCTCAATAAGGAGAGATTAAACCTATCCCTCAATAATACATATCAGGGCCAACCAAGCCATCTCAATCTGAATACGTAGCCACATCAGCCTGCCAACAAACTCAATGCTAAGAAGCCTGAAGCTGCTCCTTCCACTTTTTATAACTCTTGCTGGACGATACGGCGCCCGATACCAAATCAATACCGAAATCCACAATCTCGCCCGACGACATGCCCGGCCACAAGAAACGCATTTGAAAAAGAGTCGCTCAATACCGGAACTAAATCAATGGTAGAAACCTCTATACTGACATCCGTCACAAAGGCCCAATTAAGGAAAGCAATCCTTCCCAGCCATCCGCTGATCTTTGGAATACCAACCACTCTGCTATATCATAATCCGATGCACCTCGCCACGCAACCGATGGCATTTCCGACATAGCCCATAGCACAATAGTATAGAACAACCCACGTTGCGACAACCAGTCTACAGCCCAACATCATGTACAAAATCTAACATACCAACAAAGAAGGACCCACTCGGGCCTCCAATCCCAATAGCCGCTAACGGTACCAATACACACTATCCACAACCACTACATAGCCTGAACATGAGAACTCCCAGTCATTCTTCGAAGATATTTTAAAATTCTCCTATACCATCAAACATACTCAGATATCAACAGTCGATCTAGCAAGAAAGTGCTGCAACACTACCGAAGTGCCATCAACTTAATCACATTGCCCTTTTTCTGAAACATATACCCTTGTCAAATCACTATGATTAGCAACACCGTTTCCTTATCATATGAGGATCATTCACCCAAATCCTCTGAAGATCGATTCTTAAATCACCTGCAGCTGCCCATGTCGCTTATGAATTTAATGACTTTCCATTCCGAACTGAACCGAGCCTTTCACATACAAATCCCAATCCTCCACAACATATCGCATCTACCATGCCACCCTCGGATAACATAAGAACTTTTATCTCCCTTCCGCGCCATAGACATCGACACACTCAACTAGTCGAGAACTTTCATTGATTCCATTTAGAAGAAAAATCATGACACACTACATGCTTCGCATACCCATGAGAAATATACTCATCTTCAAAACACGGTAAAACCCAACAAGAACATCTCTGAGCTACTGCCAGGACTGAATCCTTCTATCTAAACTGAGCTGAGAAAGCCGTCAAAACTCAAGAGCATTGCTGCAAATTGCCTGTAAAAGCCCATTACTTCGAACACATACAAGGAATTAATCATATCTTTACCATACCGATGCGGTCTATTATCAAGACATTCCTTCTATCAAATTTCTCTTTTTATTCATCATCCACTTGATATTTCTCCCTTGCCGTAGCATCACAATGCCTCAATCCAGGCCTACCACACGAGACTCGAACATAAGACCACACAGTCTAAGACCCATAGGCCACCGAAAATGCTCTTAATTCTTCCCAAATATACTACGTTCCAGAATACTTTACTTGAAGAACTCCCTGCAAATCGGAATTCGTTACCATTACCTTCCAGATACCGATACAAAGAATCCTATAATCGACATAAGAATACCACAAGCCTCGACATTCCCTGATGAATAAACAGTCTCTGACCACATACACAACCTTGAGACACCTGATTGATACATGTACAATCTATAACACATTTAACCCATTCACGATAGTCAGTCACTCTTATTCAAACTGCAATTTACCTGACTTAACGAACAGAACCACTCATGCCTTATTAGCACTTTGACACCGAAGAATATGACCTCATTCCAATACAAACGAACATCTTCCTTTTCTATACACAGAGCATTCTTTATCAACGACAGCTCAATACCTCCTATTGTCTTCACACATCTACGAAGCACCATATAATCGTTAGCAAAATTTTGCTTTACTCGTGCCATCCTCGGCTCATTTTTTGCAACCAGGACTGATCCGCCAGCATACCTCGAAACGGAAACAACATAACACATAATCGTGCAATCAGCTAATCAACAGCAACCTCCCCAACTTGGCTCGAAGCCATCTATTAGGACACATTTAATAACCCATAATACTTTTACTCTAATGATGCCACAATACCATAGTAAGATCAAACTCAAACCACTTATAAGTTGTGAAAACACAAATCATCTAGTATTATAACTCTTTTGCAATTCTCTTATTCATTCCGCAACAGTTAAGCCCACTTTAGGCAACAAAATTTATACTAAGTCCCCAAATGTTTCAAAAATTTTAATAGAGTTTCATTTGTAATTGAGCCTATCCACCTGCTAAAGAATTACCAAAACCATCCTAACAACACGCCCACAACTGGACAAAGCATCACAATGTATATCAACAACATTAATCTCAATACTACATGTATTATATTAACCAAATTGATACATGGACATGCGTCGCACCTATTCGAATCATAACACATAGAAAATACCTTTCAATTACACATGAGATCTTCTGATATACACATAAGGATCATACTACTTAAGGACCCTCCGCAGGAGATATCCCACCTGCTTCGCCTTAATTCAGTATCTCAGCACACCTTCCACCATCATACACATAACACATCCATTTGGTCTTTCTGTGTCGGAACTCATACTGCCACACGTAATGTTTTTCACTTCCCAACTAGGAGACACAAAAATATTCTTCACGCGCCCATAACTCGGGGCTACATAATAGATTACAATAGGAGTCAAACACTTACTAGCTCATCTATCATTCAGCAGACTCCTTCGTCGCTACCATGACATATTATAACATCTCATCACATGAATACCAAACCACCATTCTGGCTAGCAACGACAATACCGAACATATAAGTTCAGAACACTTGCTCACACAATCAGCACCTCGATGCTCAAGACTTAGGCAAAGATCCAGCCTCAAGTCCTCCAGACTGGCCCAACATCGAACTCACGGGATTACATTTCGCCCCTTGATCGGGGAATCACAAGCCATCAGGGCACTTATAATATCGAGCGCTCATGTGCACATACCGACGTGTGGAAGGAATTTTCAAAAGTTACCTCTCAAGCTGAATCAAGTACGCACGATAAGAATTCTAAGAAAGTGAAGTTTTCCTAAAGGTTCTGCAGCCTCTCGAGGATAAATACAGACATCTCTGTACCGATCCGCGAGACTCTACTAACCGGCTCATGACTCATGAGGCCTAGTCACCTAGGCTCTGATACCAACTTGTCACAACCCCAAACCCGGTCATGATGGCGCCCAACACAACCGCTAGGCAAGCCCGACCAATTTCACTCTTAACCCGAGCATAAAGCTCAAAACCATTTGTTTGAAAATCATTAACAGCATCGAAACTAGAAGTATAACTGATAGATAGAAATAATCCGAAAATCAACAATACTGAACAACCGCCAAAAGATCTGGGGGTCATGAGTCTAGAGCCTCTACCAGAATAGCATAATAATACTGTAATACATCGTAGTCTGAAGTACGCGGAAAAGTCAAATAACAGGAAATAGGGGATGAGTCGGGTCCTACGGACGTCAGGCAGCTACCTCGACAACTCCGTATGAAAACTCTGATGAACAGCAGAAAGCTCAGCTCGCTCCCAGAGTACCTGGATCTGCACACAAGGTGCAGGGAGTAAAGTGAGTACTTCCAACTCAGTGGTAATAGACATGTATAATGTCTGACAGTAAGAAATCCTAAAAATAGCACAATGTAAAGCTAAGAACAGTACTCCTACACATTTAACAGTGTAATAATAGCTACCAAAAATAGTCAAAGCAGATATATATATCAATGCATGAATGCAATGCAATGCACATGACCGCTACGGCGCGTAGCCTAATCCATTTGGGTACCCGCGCTCACTGTGGGGGTTCAGACTACGGAGGGGATCCTACAGCCCAAGCGCAATATCATAGTAACATACGCTGCGGCGTGCAACCCGATCCAGCTATATGCATGCAAGCTACACAGGCACAGTCAACTTACCAGTTTTAGTTCCAATTTATTAGAAATTATCAACTAGGTGTTTGAAACCTTAGAATTTTGCTAGTCATTTTAGGACAAGGTTTAGCTCAGGAATGATATCATGAAAACATGCTATAAATCACAGAAACAGTGATAATACTCTTACGGGATCCAAATAACCGGCACGCAGCCCAAATATATCCATAACCATCCAAGTAGGAGGCTTACCAGCTAATTTATGGCTAACAACACAGTACAACATCACTCGGGCGATCTAAGCCATAGTCCCCGATCACATTCGACCCCACACTCACCGTGGAGTACGTGTCTCGCCTCAATATAACGTCACAGTATGATATACCGGGGTTTCAAACCCGCAGGTCATCATCCACAACTATTACTCACCTCGAACCGGCCACGAGACTAGTCCACTAAGCCTTTCCCTCTTGAATCAACCTCCTCGGGTGCTGAATCTGATCAAAACCACAAGGAATACATTAAAATAGGCTAGTGGAACATAACCCAATCGAAAGAACTCAAAAAAAACCCAAAAACACGAAGTTGGCAAAACCCGGGCCCCGGGCCCACTTCTCAAAAAATTACGAAATTCATATTTTTGGAATCCTCAACTCACCACGAGTCCGTACATATACAATTTATCAAAATCGGAGTCCAATTCAACTTCCAAATTTTCAATACCAAAAACCAAGCCCTAATTTCTCCAATTTCCACCAAATTGTCAGAGATTTAGATGATGATTCTTCAATAATATCACGTAATTAGCTCATAAAACTTACCTCCAATCGAAACCTAGTTGGAATCCTCTTACTCCCTCGTCCAATAGCTCCAAAATGTGCTCAACAATGGTGGAAAATGATTTTTGTTTGCGGAGGTTATGATATTAAACCCTTCTATCTGCCCAGGTTTTCCTTCATCGCGTTTGCGACACTACCCATGCGAACGCGATGACCGATATTTTAAAATCTCAGAATCCTCTTACGCGAACGCGACCATTGGCCACGCGAACACGATGCTCAGCTTGCTTCCACTATGCGAATGCGACTTGCCCCACGCGATCGCGATGAATAATGACCTGACCCCACGCGAACCCGGACACCCTCACGCGATCGCGTATAACAAAAATCACTGGTCCCAAATTCCTCCTTCGCGATCGCGGACACCCAAACACGAACGCGAAACTCAAACCCTACGCGTTCGCATTAACGTCTTTGTGAACACGAAGACATAACACCCAGGCTCCAAAATTTCCTCTACGCATTCGTGTCCACCACCACGCGAACGTGATGCTTTAAGGTCTGCAACTCTTATGACAGCAAAATCTGGTCTCCAAACAAGCTAAAAATGATCCGTTTGAACCTCCGAAATCGCCCCGGGGCTCCCGGGACCCCAACCAAAACCACCAACCTACTCCAAAACATCGTACGAACATGTTCCAATCATAAAAACACGACCTTTAACACAAAAATCATCAAATCACGATGGATTCAAGCCTAAGTTCAACTATAACTTCCGAAACTCACATTCGATCAAAAACCCGACCAAACGACGTCCAAATGACCTGAAAATTTGCAGACATATCCAAAATCACCTAACGAAGCTGCTGCAGCTCTCGGAATTCCATTCCGACTCCCAGATCAAAATCTCACCTATCAACCGGATTTCGCCAAAATTCCAACTTCGCCAATTCAAACCTATTTCTTCACCAGACGTCCAAATTCGATTCTGATCGCTCTTCTAAGTCACAAATCATCCCCCGAAGCTAACCAAACCACCAGAATTCACATCCGGGCCCTCTAACCACATAGTCAACTTTCAATTGTCCTTTCCAAAACAAGCTTTCTTTTAAGAGGCTATGTGCCTTATTTTCAATCAGAACCAATTCAATTACACCCGATCGACTCTAATACTGATATTGAAACATGAGGCAACACAATAAGGGGGAAACAGGGTGGTAACTCACGTGACAACGGGAAGGGTCGTCACAAAATGTCATACAAGCGAAGGAAGTTGCACCCAACATCTACAACAAACCTCTTCCAGATCATAGAGGTGATTGAGTACATGTGATAGATACGGACGAAGAATGGGATCCTAAGGGATCAATCGGGCTCATTTGGGAAGGCGATGACTTTAAGCCTGCAGTCACACTCACTCCTATTATGGTACAGATACAATCATCAGTCAAAGTTTAGGTAACTAAATCGGGTCATTTTGAGTTAGAAGTAGCACCACCTGCAGCCACACCCATTCTATTTGAGGTATAAGTGGCCACACGCTTCACAATGACAGTAACAACTACACCTCCTTTCAACTCCAAGTCATACCTTGGGATTATGTTGCTGAAGCTAAGAGAAAGGGAAAAGCAAAGATGGAAGAATTTGATGCCGCACAAGGAATGACAAGAACATGAAGGATTTATACACCTGAACATTTGAGAAGATCGAGAGGCAAGGGAATACTCCGTCGTCTATAATTTAAACTAGACCCCCGCCCAGATATCCATCATATCGCTATTGCAAAATTTAGAAACACATAGGAATACTCTGATGAAGGTGTTAAATGAAGCTTGCGTGCCCAACAACACCACCAATGTAGAAATTGCTCACATGGTAGGGCAAGTGTTGGAGAGTCATAAGATCACCTTCCATGAGGATGAACTACCGCCTGAAGGGTTAAGTCACAATAGGGCATTGCATATCACGGTACAGTTCGAAGACAAATTCATTGACAGGGTCTTAATAGATGGGGGCTCGAATCTCAATATTTGTCCATTAACTACCCTCAAAAGATTGGGAAAAGATTTCCATGAGATATGGGTAGGAAGTATGAACATGAAAGCCTTTGATGGTCCCAAAGGGCCACAATTGGGGAGATTAACCTTTGCTTGTAGATGGGGCCAATTTGATTCGATGTTGAGTTCCAAGTACTAGACATATCAGCTACATACAATCTTCTATTGGGTCTCCCTTGGATACATACCACTAGAGCTATGGCTTCCATACTACACAAGGCCGTAAAGTTTGAGTGGAACCACCAGAAAGTAGTAACTCACGGAGATGAGAGTAACCTCATCTACTCCAGTAAAACTATCCCGGTCATCAAGAATAGAAGAAGGTTGGGAGGAGAAACTTATCACCATATTTAACATGTCAACACAATTGAGAAGGACAAGAAGTGGATTAACAAAATTGAAAGCATACTGGCATGGTTTGGGTACGAACCTGGCAAAGGACTGGGGAAGGATCTCTCGGGCTTTACTAAACCGATACAACTGAAACATCATGGCACAACTTTTGGGCTAGTGTACCTATATACCTGGCAGGAGTATAATGATTGGTAACCACCATGATGTGGTCCTTATTACCCCCTTGAGCAACCAATGCCACATCTGGGTCAAACCTTTCATCAAGCCGATACAATATGAAGGACTGCAGTGGAAGAAGATTTAGTGGGGCTGAGCAACTTGCTCCTGGAAGGCGATGATATGGATTGCAGTGCGATAATTGAGGAGGAGGAGCAAGAAGGCCTCACCATTCAGACTGTGGAGAAGTGAGTTGTTCTCAGGAATCGGACTGCCACACCATCCTGGGACCGTCGAGTCCCTGGGTAGATTTGCACTTAGCCTAATTTATTTCTCTAGCCATGATAGGCATTTCAGATGTTTTTAGTAATTTTGTTTTAGAGATGCATTTTGTTTCAAAATAATTGCTCGATTCATCGAGCCGTACTTGTTTTGGGGTTTTTTCAAAATTTAATCAATGCATTGCTATTTATTATTCATTATTATCTTTCATATTTTCCTTCTACAGTATTATTATTACTTTTCCTAATGAACCCATGACTATGTCATGTATGAGACAATGCAATATAAGGATAGTGACTCGGAAGAAAAGGATGAAATAGCTGAGGAAGTTGTCAGGGAGGTTGAGAACTTTAAGAACAAACCTAAGTCCAACTAGGATGAGACCGAAGAAATAAATTTGGAAAATGCCAAAACCCTCAAAGAAACTCATGTAAGCATTCACTTGTAACCATTAGAGAAGGAAGAGTACATTCGTTTCCTAAAGGAATATAAGGATATCTTTGCATGGTCATATTATGACATGACCGGTCTGATTATGTCCATAGTGGCTCACAAGGTGCCTACCAATCCAATGTGTCTACCAGTGAAACAAAAACTCATAAAATCAAACCAGACATGAGCCTAAAAATCAAGGAGGAAGTCACTAAGCAAATGAAAGCTAAAGTCCTCAGGGTAGTTGAGTATCCAACCTAGCTAGCCAACATTGTACCAGTTTCGAAGAAAGATGGGAAAGTCAGGGTGTGTGTTGACTATCGAGATTTAAACAGAGCAAGTCCCAAGGAAAATTTTCTACTGCCAAATATACACATCCTGATCGACAATTTCTACCAAGCATAAACTCCAATCCTTTGTAGATTGCTTCGCGGGTTATCATCATATATTAATGGATGAAGAAGATGCAGAGAAAATAGCTTTCATTACACCGTAGGGAGTGTACTGTAAAAAGATGATTCCATTCGGTCTAAATAATGTTTGGGCTACTTACATGAGAGCCACGACACCATCTTCTATGATGTGATACATAAGGAAATAAAGGTTTGTGTTGACAACGTCATCATCTAGTCCAAGAGGGCCGCAGATTACATAACGGATTTGAGAAAGTTCTTTGACGGGACAAAGAGGTACAATCTAAAATTGAACCCCACAAAATGTGCATTCAGGGTTCCCGCAGGAAAGTTGTTGGGATTCATTTTCAGCCACAGAGGAATCTAGTTGGACCCATCCAAAGTTAAGGCTATCTAAGAGGTGGTCCTAGGATGCCTTAACTACATCAGCCGCTTCATAGCACAGTACACAATTATATATGAACCCATCTTCAAAATGTTGAGGAAAGATGTTGAAACGAGTTGGACAAAAGATTGTCAGAAGGTTTTTGTCAAAATCAAGGAATGCATGTCCACAACGCCGGTCCTAGTTCCGCCAGAACCTGGGAGACCTTTGCTACTCTATTTGTCTGAATTAGATGGATCTTTCGAATGCATTTTGGGACAACATGATGACATAGAAAGAAAGGAGCAGGCTATACATTACTTGAGTAAAACGTTCACATCTTATGAAACATAATATTCTCTACTGGAACGTACTTGTTGTGCTTTGATCTAGATGGCCCAGAAATTGAGGCATTACTTCTGTGCCTACACCACATACCTCATATCCAGGATGGACCATCTAAAGTATATCTTTCAGAAGCCCATGCCAACCGGGAAGTTAGCCAAGTGGCAGATACCGTCTATGTAACTCAGAAGGTGGTCAAAGGACAAGAATTGGCAAATCATCTTGCTAAAAATCCTGTGGGAGGAGAATACGAACCCTTGAAAACGTATTTTTCTGATGAAGAAATATCATTCGTAGGAGAGGACATTGTTGAAGCCTACGGTGGTTGGAGAATGTTCTTTCGATGGGGCCGTAAATTTCAGAAGAGTAGGTATTTGAGTAGTTTTGGTATCGGAAACAGGTCAGGATTACCCGGTATCTGCAAAGCTTAGGTTCCTGTACACCAACAATATGGAAGAATATGAAGCTTGCATCATGGGGCTCAATTTGGCCATCGATATGAATATACAAGACTACTGGTAATTGGTGATTCGGATCTTCTGGTACACCAGGTTCAAGGAGAATGGGCTATGAAGAACACAAAGATACTGCCATACTTGTATCATGCGCAGGAGTTAATGAACAGATTCACAAAGATAGAATTCAAACATGTTCCCGGACTTCAAAATGAGTTCGCAGAGCATTGGCCACCTTGTCATCGATGATACAACACCCAGACAAAAATTTCGTCGATCCTATCATGGTGAAAATCCATAACCAACCAGCTTACTGTGCTCATGTTGAAGAAGAAACAGACGGAAAACCTTGGTTCGACGACATCAAGGAATACTTGTCTAAAAGAGAATATTCGGAACAGGCAAACCATACCCAGAAATGCACTCTGCAGAGGTTTTCCAATCACTTCTTCCAAAGTAGAGTGACCCTGTATAGAACAACTCCTGATCTGGGGTTGTTAAGGTGTGTTGACGCAGAGGAGGCTTCTAGATTGCTCGAGGAGATACATGCCGGAACTTGTGGACCACATATGAATGCTTTTGTCCTAGCCGAGAAAATACTCATAGCTTGATACTGTTGAATGATCAAGGAAACCGATAACATCCGGTACGTACAGAAATGCCACCAATGCCAGGTACATGAAGACATGATAAAGGTACCACCAAACGAGCTC
Source organism: Nicotiana glauca (assembly GCA_026770625.1). Taxonomy (NCBI): domain Eukaryota; kingdom Viridiplantae; phylum Streptophyta; class Magnoliopsida; order Solanales; family Solanaceae; genus Nicotiana; species Nicotiana glauca. The sequence continues at coordinate 25,549 of MU680068.1, read as the reverse complement.
AATACAACAAGTGCACCTTGGCCTTTTGCTGAATAGGTAATGGATGTCATTAGTCCAATCGAGCCCACAGCTTCCAACGAGCACCTATTCATTTTAGTGGCCATCGACTATTTCAAAAAATGGGTGGAGGCCGCATCTTACAAAGTTGTAACCAAGAAAATTGTCACGGACTTTGTCAAAGATCGTATTGTTTGCTGATTTGGAGTTCCCGAGTCCATTATCACTTATAATGCCGCCAATCTCAATAGTGATTTGATGAAATCCATGTGTGAAACTTTAAAAATCAAGCATAAATATTCCACAATATACAGACTTCAAATGGATAGAGATGTGGATCACGCTAACAAGAACATTAAGAAGATACTAAGGAAAATGGTAGAAAACAACAAAAAATGGCACGAGAATTTACCCATTTACCTATTGGGGTACCGCACTAAGGTCCGCACATCAAGTGGAGCAACTCCCTATTTACTGGTTTACATTATCAAAGCTGTCATTTCAGCCGAAGTAGAGATTCCTTCTTTAAGGATCACACAGCAAGCCAAACTCAGTGTTGCAGAATAAATAAGGAGCCGCTATGAGCAACTGGCCCTTATAGACAGAAAAAGAATGAATGCAATATGTCAGGGTCAGCTTTATCAGAACATAATGTCCAGAGCTTTCAACAAAAGGGTCAAACCAAGACAATTCGCACCGGGGCAGTTGGTGATGAAGAAGATCTTCTCGCATTAAGATGAAACAATGGGAAATTCTCTCCCAACTTGCATGGTCCTTACATGGTTCACATGGTGCTAACAGGAGGAACACTCATACTTGCAAAAATGGATGGAGAAGTTTGGTTGAAACCAATCAATTTAGATGCAGTCAAGAGATACTATGTTTAGATTGTTTACATTCCTTCATATGATATAATTTAACTACGCTTCACCCGATTTCCATTTAAGAGGGGATACGTTGGCAGCCCTGTGGGTTCGGTCATATCATAATAAAATCTTCATTGTCCCCTAGCACCAGAAACTGGGGCAGAATTTTGAGGTCCTCCCTCAAAATTCTGGAGCAAGAATAGACAATGCCATCATATGCCAGATAGTCAGAAATTTGTTAAGAAACTGGGGCAGAATTTTTAGAAGTATTCTCAAAATTCCGAAAAAGGTTCGGCAATTTTCGTCGCACGCAAAACGACCGAAGGATCATTTACCGAACTGGGGCATAATTTACATGATATTTCACGATATTTTCTAAAATAACTCTACTTTCATTAATAAGTGCATATTTTCAAAAACTCTATTTCTGTGATAGCCAGGTGTTACCCAGGGCAACCCAAACAGGGCATCTAGAACAGAGCAAAGCAAAGCCAGTAGACAAAGGCGGGAACCAACCTTCCCTCTACAAAGCTTACAACTTTTCTTTGATTGCAAGCATAGTAAACATAACAGAAATATTCACAGATATACATATATCAAAGTCACTATCTTTATGACAATTAGGCCATTATACGCAAATATATCTCTAGCTAAGAAATATTCTACTCTTATCAACTATTTATTTATTGCATGAGGCTAAGTCCTATCTCCCCATCTGCATAAGGCTAAGCATTGCCTTCTCCTTGCATGAGACTAATCCTTGTCTCAAATCTAGTGTGAGGTTAAGTCATGCCTCCTTATTTGCATAAGTCTAAGCGTTGCCTTCTCTTTGCATGAGACTAAGCCTTGTATCAAATCTTGCGTGAGGTTAAGCCCTGCCTTCATATTTGTATAAGGCTAAGCATTGCCTTCTCTTTGCATGAGACTAAGCCTTATCTCTAATCTCATAAGGCTAAGCCCTGCCTCCACATTTGCATAAGGATAAGCATTGCCTTCTCTTTGCATGAAACTAAGACTGTCACTAATCTTGCATGAGTTTAAGGCCACGTGAAAATTTATACTCAAAAACTAGTAGCTCGTAGTGCCAAGTTCCGAATATGTGTTAGGAATGTGTAAAATTCTTTATGGCAAGCTTGCGAGCCGCGGTTCGAACCCTTTTTACGGATCTAGCATTTAAAAATCAAGAATCAAAATTTTCCAAAAAAGTGATATTCTGCGGTACAGAATGCAGTCACAAATCAAGTATGCGGACCATATTTTTGCCGCAGATTGAGTCAGTGGTTTGGTTAAAATTGAGGACAAAAATGCGGTCCATTATGCGATCGCATAACTGATATGTGGACCATATTTCTATTGTAAAGTGAGTTAGTTTGTTAGTCAAATTTGAGGTCAAAAATACGGTGCATTATGTGACCGCAGAACGGGTATACAGACTGCATTTCTGCCGCAAACCCAAATAGAAATGTTCAGAGTTTTGGAGCACTTTTGCAGTTCATTCTGTGGACCGCATTTCCACTTTGCAATCTTAAAGTGCGACCACAAATCTGACTGGAGCTCCTATTTTTCAAAATTTTTAAACTCGATCCCTTCTTCAATAAAACACCTTAACCCCTCATTTTAACATATTTTCTGAACAAAACTAGAGAGAGGGAAGAGAGAATTCTTGAGAGAGAAAGTCCTACCTTCATCAATTTGATTCTTCAAAGTCACCCAGCCCAGGAAATTTCAAGTAATTGTCTTTATCTTCGTTCTTACAGGTAAAGTCCACAACCCTTTTTTCATTTGTTTTCACATTTAAACAAAAAAGGGGATTCTCATGCATTGATTCTTGAAAATGGAAGTTGAAATACACATCCATGTCCTTTAAAACCTAAATTATAGTAAGAGGAATTTGGTAGAAGTAAAGATTTGCAAAAGAGGGGTTAATAACCTAAGTAAGTTCGGGTTGAGTTGGTGAACTTCAATTCTAAGTTATATGTGTTAACTTGTGAACTAGACTGACGGTACAAGGCTGTTGGTTAATTGAAAGTATAAGTAAAAAGGAAAATTCGACTCCATGTATGTATGACAAACTTTAACATTTGTAAAGTCACCTTGTTTAGTGTATGAGTAGTTGGTATGTGTTGCTTATGGGGACTATTTGTGAATTCTTTTGATTAATATGCCGTGAACATTATTAGTTAAGCGTCCTGATATAATGGTGTAAATAAATGGCAATAGACCAAGTGTGTGTGTAAATGTGTTTATGTGTTAAGAGTTGTGTAAAAAATGATGGAAAGAAACTATAATTGATGCAACTGAAACAACTGTGGTAATATCAAAGGTGACTTGTTGTGGGCAATTATCATTATGACTTGTATATGAGTTGTTGTATATGATGGAAATGGTATTGATGTTTATGAAAATTATTTGTGAGTTGTTGTTGTTGTTGTTGTGTGAAATGTGATTGTCCGGTGGGATCGGGTTGCGCGCCGCAACACGAAGTTATAAGGTGTGGGTTGTGGTGATAAGGGTGGCCGAGGTAATAAGGGTGGAAAAGTGATCTAAATCACTGTTAAAATGAAAATATGCCAATGTTGTGAAAAATCCTTGATATGATGAAATAATGTTGAAAGGGGAAAAGGAGAGATTGTGAAACTTGTTTGGCTTTGGTTGTTCCTTTCATGTGCATTTGATCGTTGATTCTATTGCTGTTTGTTATCCATGCATCGATTGATTTTACTTGGGGTAAAGTTTGTTCATGCATACCAATACAATTCAAATGTACTGACGTCTCTTTTGCCAGGGGCGCTACATTTGTGTTATGATTGTAGGTGGTTCTATAGCAGGTACTCTAGTCCACCGACAGTAGCACTCCTTCACTTCCTGTCAGCTGAATTGGTGAGCCCCTTTCCTCTCGGGCCCTGCATGGCTCATGCCGCTTTTATTTCGGAGTCTTATTTTGGTATTTGTGTAAGGTATAGACGGAGCCTTGTTACCGGCAAGCATTGTATCACCCTTTTGTATCTTTAGAGGCTCCGTAAACAGGAAATATGGGTTATGTACTTTCATATTTTGTATTTGTGCAGTGTAACTTGTAAACCACGCTAAGTAACCATGTATGTTATGTAAATCTTGTAAGAATGTGTTTAAATTATAAATGGCTATTTCACTTAGTTAATGGGTAATGAAAACGTGGGGTAACACATAGGATAGCCAGGTCCTCTTGACTGGGGCTACCCGGTCGAGCGCCGGTCATGTCCCTTAGTTTTTGGGTGTGACAAACTTAGTATCAGAGCCTAAGGTTTTAAAAGAGTCCTAGGATGTCTCAGAGTCGTGTCTGGTAGAGCCCTTCTTATCAGCATATTGTCGACCACATCTATAATTAGGGGGTTACATGGAAATTTAGGAAATTACCCTCTTTTTTGTTATTCTATATTGTGCGGTGAAGTGAAAAGTGGAAGTATTTATGCCTAACCCGTGCTTTGTTCTGACATTTTCAGGAATGACACTTAAGAAGAGAGCTAGACTCGGCCTCGGGGCCAACACTACCCCAAGTGTGGATATGAATCATGTACCTGATACCATGGGAGAGAGTAACTCTCTGGTCTTGAATCTGCCTGGCCCATCTATTCCTGATCAAAGTATTCCAGTTCCAGCTGTGGCAGAGGGTGCTACCATCCCTCCCACACATATTCCTGATCCTAATGCAGTTCCAGCTTCCGGCCCCGAATTTTCTGATGGGGACCTTAGATGAGCCATCCATATGTTGGCCCAGTTAGTGGCCGCTCACGCCAAGAGATATCATGATACCCCTGCGTCCTCTAGCGGATAGGGAGATTCCCCCAGCTCCAGAGTCAACCAGTTTCTGCGATTGGCCCCTCCTGAGTTCACAAGCATAGACTAGAGGCTGATCCGCAGGATTTCCTTGATTAAATGTATAAGACCCTTCGAGTGATGAAGGCTTTGGAGTGGAGGGAGTTGAGTTGGCTTCATACAGGTTGAGGGGAGTAGCGTATTCATAGTTCGAGATATGGGAGGATTCCTGTGGGGAGGGAAGACCTCTGGCTAGATGGGATAAGTTTGTAGATGCATTTATGGACCACTTCTTGGCTGCCGTGACAATGGCAGCCTGTGCCACTGAGTTTGAGGTCCTCAAGCAGGGCAGTATGAGTGTTGGGAGAACCACATGAAGTTTGTGAGATTGTCCAAGTATGCTCCTCAGTTAGTGTCGACCATGGATGCTTGAGTTCGGCGATTCATTCAAGGTCTTATTCCTTTGGTGGGGGATGAGGCTGCTACAATGGCTTTACACTCAGATATGAATTATGGGAAAATTGTGGGATTCGCTCAGGCCACAGAGGCTAGAAAGTTGAAGATAAAGGCGGAAAGGGAGAGTAGCAGCAGGTCCAGATCAGTGGGTCACTCAGGGAGACCGGTTTTGGGGAGAGGGCCATCACGGCCATCCCAATCATATGCTGAGTCCTCAGCGAGCGCACCACCATCTGTGCATAGTTATCAGAAGAGCAGTCACTTGAGGCCAGGTTCAGACAGTAGGAGACCCCATCAGTCTGGTCGTCCAGGAGGGAGATCACAGCAACAGGGGAGGGCTCTATGCCCCAAGTGTGGGAGATTCCATACAGAGACTTGTTATTTGGATATACCGGTATGCTATAGGTGTAGGATAAGAGGCCATATCCAACGGTACTGTCGTGTGCCCAGTCAGGGCATGGGTAGGGGATTTGCTCAGTCATCCGGTTCTTCAGCTGCCACATCATCTGTGCGTCTTCCAGCTCCAGCAGGACATGGTGCAGTTAGGGGTGGAGCTCGTGGTAGAGGTGGACCCAGCCGGTTTTATACTTTGAGTGGTCGCCAGAGTGTAGAGGCTTCTCCAAATGTTGTTACAAGTATCTTATTTGTTCAGGCCACTGATTGTTATGCTCTTATTGATCTCGGGTCCTCTTTGTTTTATGTTACCCCATTCATTGCTTCAAGTTTTGGGATAGAACCCGAATAGCTTCATGAGTCGTTCTCCATATCGACTCCGGTTGGTGATTCTATTACAGCAGCGCGGGTTTATAGGAATTGTTTTGTGACGGTATGTGGTCGTGTTACCACGGCCGATCTTGTCGAGCTTGGAATGGTGGATTTTGATGTGATTATGGGAATGGACTGGCTTTATTCGTACTTTGCTAAACTTGACTGCCGAATGAGAGTCATAAGACTCGAGTTCCCTAATGAGCCAGTTATTAAGTGGAAGGGGAATGGTGTAGTGCCGAAGGGTAGGTTTATTTCCTACCTTAAGGCTTCAAAAATGATTAAGAAGCGGTGTATCTATTATTTGGTCTGGGTGGTGGACACCACTTCAGAAGTGTCTGTCCCCGAGTTCGTGCCAGTCGTGAATGAGTTTCTTGAAGTGTTTCCGGATGAGCTTCCATGGATTCCGCCAGATAGGGAGATTGATTTCGGAATTGATGTATTGTCGGATACGCAACCAATATCCATTCCACCATACAGAATGGCGCCATCAGAGTCAAGGGAGTTAAAGGAGAAGCTGAGAGATTTATTAGAAAAGGGGTTCATACGGCCGAGCGTGTCACCGTGGGGTGCTCCGATTCTTTTTGTCAGAAAGAAGGATGGGTCGCTCCAGACGTGTATTGATTATCGGCAGCTTAAAAAGTCACCATCAAGAATAAATATCCTTTGCCTCGGATAGATGATTTGTTCGACCAATTGCAAGGTGAAAAGTTCTTTTCCAAAATTGATCTATGGTCCGGGTAACACCAATTGAAGATCAGAGAACAAGATATTTCTAAGACCGCTTTCAGAACTCGCTATGATCACTTTGAATTTTTGGTCATGTCTTTTGGGCTAACTAACGCCCCGACAGCTTTCGTGGACCTTATGAATCAGGTTTTTAAGCCATTTCTAGACTCCTTAGTGATTGTTTTCATTGATGACATCCTTATTTATTCGCGAAGCCTGGAGGATCATGCTGATCACCTCAGGGCAATTCTATAGACTCTCCATCAGCACCAGTTGTATGCTAAATTTTCAAAATGTGAATTTTGGTTGGAGTCGGTTACCTTTCTAGGTCATGTTGTTTCGAGTGAAGGGATTCAGGTGGATTCCCAGAATATTGCAGCAGTGAAAGATTGGAACCTACGACCCCGATGGAGATCCGTAGCTTCTTGGGTTTAGTAGGGTATTATCGGAGGTTTTTGGAGGGATTCTCTACGCTAGCCTCCCCATTGACTAAGTTGACACAGAAAGCAATTAAGTTCCAATGGTCCGACGCTTGTGAGAAAAGGTTTTCAGCAATTGAAGTTGAGGTTGACCTCAGCGCCGACATTGACCTTGACGTAAGCATGGAAGGATTTGTGGTTTATTGCGATACCTCCATGGTCAGTTTGGGGTGTGTGTTGATGCAACATGGGAAGGTTATAGCATATGCTTCAAGGCAACTCAAGAATCACGAGAAGAATTATCCAACGCACGATTTGGAGCTTGTGGCAGTTGTATTTGCCTTGAAAATATATCAGCATTATCTTTATGGGGTCCATATGGATGTGTTCTCGGACCACAAGAGTCTTTGATATTTGTTCAAGCAGAAGGAGTTGAACTTATGGCAGCGACGGTGGTTAGAATTGCTCAAGGATTATGATATAAACATTTTGTACCAGCCAGGGAAGGCAAATATGGCGGGCGACGCTCTCAGTTGGAAGTCTATGGGTAGTTTGGCTAATTTAGGAGCGGATCAGAGGCCCTTGGCTCAGGATGTTTATCAATTGGCCATTCTAGGGGTTTGTGTTTTGACCTTAGATGAGGGGAATGCTATGGTGCATAATAGAGCAGAATCGTCACTTGTAGTGAAAGTCAAGGAAAAGCAGTTTGTTGATCCAGCATTGGTACAGATGAAGGAGGCAGTTTTAAATGACAAGACTTCGGCATTTGCACTCGGCAACAATGATGGTGTATTGCGATGTTAAGGTAGGCTATGTATTCCAGATGTGGGTAATCTTCAGGAAAGGTTAATGGCTCAGGCTCATAATTCCAGGTATTCTGTGCACCCTATTTCTACGAAAATGTTTCATGATCTCAAGGAAATTTATTGGTGAAATATTATGAAGACGGGTGTGGCGGACTTTGTATCCAAATATTTGAATTATCAGCAAGTAAAAGCTGAGCATCAGCGGCCTGATGGGTTAACTCAGCTTATGGAAATACCAATATGTAAATGGGAGATGATCAACATAGACTTCGTGGTACGGTTACCTCGCACTCAGCGCAAGTTCGACACAATATGGGTAATAGTGGATCGACTCACCAAATCGGCTCACTTCTTGCCAGTCAAGTCTACCGATACTGCAGAACAGTATGCTCAGTTGTATATCAACAAAATAGTAAGGCTTCATGGCACTCCACTTTCTATTATCTCAAATCGAGCGGCCCAATTCATATCTAATTTTTGGAAGAAATTTTAGCAAGGTTTGGGTACTTAGGTGAATCTCAGCATGGCTTTCCATCCACAGACTGATGGTCAAGCGGAACGGACTATTCAGACGCTTGAAGATATGTTGTGGTCTTGTGTCTTGGATTTTAAAGGTAATTGGGATGATCACTTGCCACTTATAGAATTTGCTTACAATAACAACTTTCATACTAGTATTCAGATGGACCCATTTCAGGAATTGTATGGAAGGAGGTGTAGGTCTCCGATTGGATGGTTCGAAGTAGGTGAAGTAGAATTGATAGGGCCAGATCTCATGTACCAAGCTATGGAAAAAGTTAAAGTCATTCAGGAGAGGATGAAAACTGCTCAGAGTCGCCAGAAATCCTATGCGGACGTACGTCGGAGAGAATTGGAGTTTCAAGTAGATGATTGGGTGTTCTTGAGAGTATCTCCTATGAAGGGAAGCATGTGATTTGGGAAGAAAGGGAAGGTGAGTCCTAGATATGTCGGGCCTTATCGGATCGCTCAAAGGATAGGACAAGTGGCTTATAGGCTAGAATTGCCCCCTGAAATATCCTTAGTGCACCCGGTGTTCTATGTGTCTATGTTAAAGAAAGTGTTTGGAGATCCATCCACCATCGTGCCAGTTGAGAATATCAAGGTTAATGAAAAGTTATCGTATGAAGAAATTCCAGTTGCTATTCTTGATAGGCAAGTCCATAAATTGAGAAACAAGGAAATTGCTTCAGTTAAAGTGTTGTGGCAGAATCAACGAGTCGAGGAAGCCACATGGGAAGCGGAAAATGAAATGAATGAAAAATATCCCCATCTGTTTGAACAAGTCTAGTAGTGATTGTGCGAACTCTTATCCCTAAGCAAACTGATGTAGTGTTCAATTTAGTGCAAAGACACCCCATTTTCCCCCTAAATGCTTTACTATTGTAACTCCTCAAGTTGTGCAAGAATTGTATGTGTTGTGATTATTTGAGTCATGTGTAACCCCTTTTGGTAAATGGAAGTTTAGCAAAAAAAACTCATGTGATAAGTGAACGACTAATGGTAGTGTAGATTGGTAATGACTAATTGAAATAAATATAGTATGTTGAGGTGGTTAAACTGTATGGGACTCACTCAAGTGACCAAATTATGTGCAAAAATGTGACAAGTGATTGAATATGTGCAAGTGTTGAGGTAATGAATTGTATACCAGTTGTAGGGATAATAGGAGTTGCGTAATGGTGCTTGGAAATATGTTTCTGGGGTTCTCTAACATGTAGATAACTCTAATTACAAAGGAGACTAGCAAAAAATTTCTAAAGATATGGGAGTTAGTGAAAAAAATTGGGAGTTTGCATTTCGTGTTTTCAAAACCAACTAATTTTTCCAAAATCCTCATTCGAGGACGAATGATTTTAAGTGGGGGAGGATGTAAGGCCCCGTTAAAACTTGTACTCAAAACCTAGTAGCTCATAGTGCAAAGTTCTGAATATGTGTTAGGAATGTGTAAAATTCTTTGCGGCGAGCTTACGAGCCGTGGTCCGGACCCTTTGTACGGATTTAGCATTTAAAAATCAAGAATCAAAGTTTTCCCGAAAAGTGCTATTCTGCGGTCCAGAATGCGGCTACAAATCGAGTATGCGAACCGCATTTCTGCCGCAGATTGAGTCAGTGGTTTGGTTAAAATTGAAGACAAAAATGCAATCCATTATGCGATCGCATAACTGATATGCAGACCGTATTTCTATCGCAGAGTGAGTCAGTGTGTTAGTCAAATTTGAGGTCAAAATGCGATGTATTATGCGACCGCTGAATGGTTATGTGGACCGCAATTCTACCGCAAACCCAAACAGAAATGTTCAAAGTTTTGGAACACTTTTGCGGTCCATTCTGCGGACCGCATTTCCACTTTGCGATCGCAAAGTGCGACTGCAAATCTGACTCGGGCTCCTATTTTTCTAAATTTTTAAACCCGATCCCTTCTTTAATAAAACACCTCAACCCCTCATTTTAACATATTTTCTGAACAAAACTAGAGAGAGGGGAAGAGAGAATTCTTGAGAGATAAAGTCCTACCTTCATCAATTAGATTCTTCAAAGTCACCTGGGCCGGGAAATTTCAAGCAATTGTCTTTATCTCCGTTCTTGCAGGTAAAGTCCCCAACCCTTTTTTATTTGTTTTCATATTTAAACAAAAAAGGGGATTCTCATGCATTGATTCTTGAAAATGGAAGTTGAAATACACATGCATGTCCTTTAAAATCTAAAATCTAGTAAGAAGAATTGGGTAGAAGTAAAGATTTGCAAAAGAGGGGTTGACAACCTAAGTAAGTTTGGGTAAGTTGGTGAACTTCAATTCTAAGTTATATGTGTTAACTTGTGAACTAGATTGATGGTACTAAGCTGTTGGTGAATTGAAAGTAGAAGTAAAAAGGGAAATTCGACTCCAAGTATGTATGGCTAACTTTAACCTTTGTAAAGTCACCTAGTTGGTGTATGAGTAATTGGTATGTGTTACTTATGTGGACTATTTGTGAATTCTTGTGATTAATGTGCCTTGAACATTATTGGTTAAGTGTCCCGATATGATTGTGCAAATAAATGGCAACAGACCAAGTGTGTGTGTAAATGTGTTTATGTGGTAAGAGGTGTGTAACAAATCATGAAAAGAAATCATAATTGATGCAACTAAAACAACTGTGGTGATATCATATGTGACTTGTCGTGGGCAATTATCGTTGTGATTTAAATTGTATACAGGATGTTGTATATGATGGAAATGGTATTGATGTTTGTGAAAATTCTTTGTGAATTGTTGTTGTTGTTGTTGTGTGAAATGTGATTTTCCGGTGGGATCGGTTGCACGCCGCAACACGAAGTTATAAGGTGTGGGTTGTGGTGATAAGGGTGGCCGAGGTAATAAAGGTGGAAAAGTGATCGAAATCACTATTGAAATGAAAATATGTGAAAGTTGTGAAAAATCCTTGATGTGATGAAATAATGTTGGAAAAGGAGAGATTGTGAAACTTGTTTAGCTTTGGTTGTTCCTTTCATGTGCATTTGATCGTTGATTCTATTGTTGTTTGCTATCTGTGCATTGATTGATTTTACTTGGGGTAAAGTTTGTTCATGCATACCAGTACAATTAAAATGTACTGACGTCTCTTTTACCGGGGGCGCTACATTCGTGTTATGATTGTAGGTAGTTCTATAGTAGGTACTCCGGTCCACCGACAGTAGCACTCCTTCACTTCCCGTCAGCTAAATTGGTGAGCCCTTTTCCTCTCGAGGCCTTGAGTGGCTCATGCCGCTTTTTTGCCGGAGTCTTATTTTGGTATTTGTGTAAGGTATAGCCAGAGCCTTGTTACCGGCAAGTATTGTATCATCCTTTTGTATCCTTATAGGCTCCGTAGACAGGAAATGTGGGTTATGTACTTATGTATTTTGTATTTGAGCAGTGTAACATTTAAACCACGCTACATAACCATATATGTTATGTAAATCTCTTAAGAATGTGTTTAAATTATAAATGGCTATTTCACTTGTTAATGGATAATGAAAACGTGGGGTAACACGTGGGATAGGAAAGGCACCGTGGTCCGCTTGACTGGGGCTACCCGGTCAAGTGCTGGTCATATCCCTCGGTTTTGGGGCATGACAATGAGGCTAAGCCCTGCCTCTATATTTTCATAAGGCTAAGCATTGCCTTCTCTTTGCATGAGACTAAGAGCTGTCTCAAATCGTCCATGAGGCTAACCCCTGCCTTCCTATTTACATAAGTCTCTACATAAGACTAAGCCCTCTCTCAAATCTTGCATGAGGCTAAGCATTGCCTCCCTATTTGCATGAGACTAAGTTATATGGTACATCATATAATTACATAGTGGGTTATGGTAATGACTTGATACAGTTTATTCAGACTTATACCGTACGTACATGTGAGAATCGAGTGTTATAATGATTTTTGGATATTGGATACTGTGTTCTAGAGCTTATAGACTAAGGTTGAAGTAAGGATCTTCAATTAGGTTGTGTTTCCAAGATTATTTGGATTGAGGATGAAGTGGAATCACCTATGGTATGTGTATGGTAAATTTATACAGTGTTATGATGGATTTGGAATGACTCTTGGCACGTTCGAGGACGAACGCATGTTTAAGTAGGGGAGAACGTAACGATTCGATCGATCATTTTGAGAATTTACATTCATTTTGGTAATTTGAGGTCATGAGTAGCTTTACATGGTATATTATGACTTGCATGTATGGTCGGTTTATTTTTTGAGTGGTTCATGATGGATTGGAAACAATAATTCTCATTCTAGAAGCTTAAAGTTGAAGGAGATAAATCCTTAAGGTCGGATGGGTATGGCAGCCAATTCTTTGTGGATAGTTGGATGTTGTGGGGCAGGATATCATTGGTGGCATACTAGAATTCTTTTCTATAGCGAAACTACTAAAAGATATGAATGACACAATAATTACATATATTTGTAAAAGTAAACATGCTAACCCTGTGGGGGACTATAGGCTAATTGCCTACTACAACACAATTTTTAAGGTCATCTCTAAAATGTTGTGTAACAGACTGAAGGTGGTCCAACCTAATATCATCTCAAATAACAAAAGTGCTTTTGTTTAAGAAAGAACTATAGTGCAGAATATCCTAATATTTCAAGTCTTGGTGAGGTTGTATAATAGGAAGAAGATAACCAAAAGTTGTCTAATAAAGATTGATTTAAAAAAGCATACCACTCAACGGAATGGAACATTATGGAGGAAAGGTTGTTTAAGAATGTACATTCAGTTTGGTGGTTGAGGTCATGCATAGCTTCATATGGTATAGCATGACTTGTGTGTATTGTTCTTTTTAGTTTTCAAGTGGCTTAGGATTAATTTGAAATAATAATTCTCATTTTAGAAGCTTAAAATGGGAAGAGTTGATCAAGTTTGACTTTTGTGAATTTCACATCAGATCGGAATTTTTATGATTCCGTTAGGTTCGGATGGTGATTTTAGACTTGGAAATTTTTCCAAATTTATATTTGGATATTTCTTGAAAGTTTTTACTCAAATTAGCAAAAGTTGACAATTTGAAGGTTTGAAAAGTTTATAGGAATTACTGGGAGTTCAAATTGATATTATTGAGTTTCAATTATTATTCTAGAAGTTGGAATAGGTTCATTTTATCATTTGGAACTTGTGTTCAAAGTTTGGTTTCATTCCGAGTTGATTTGGTAGGATTTTGACGCATTAGGTGAAGTTTGAAGTTTCAAAGTTAAGAGAATAATCTTGATCTTTTGTTCTTGTATTTTAAGTTATTCATGACGTTTTGATCTTTTGTATATGTTTGGACTAGGTATATGAACTAGTTGGTATGATTGGGCAGGGTCGCGAGAGGCTCGGGTGAGCTTCAGGGGTATTTTGAACCTTTTTTAGGCCTTTTTCAATTGTTGGTTTTTTACTACAGGGGTGTATATCACGGTCGCGTAGCACAAGGCTGCTATCACGAAGAGGTAAATGCAATAATGGACCTGCGCAACGTGTTCGCAGAGGCAAGTTTCGCGTTTGCGAAGAAGAAATATCTATTGTAACTGAGCTCACTTTAGGAGCTTATCTCTTGCAATTTATAAAGAATTTTGAGGTGATCCAAAAATAAAAGTTGTATCCATTTTGTGTTTAGTTTTCAGAAAACCAAACCGTTTATCATTTAGAGTTTTGTACAAGTTGTTATGGGTGTTATACAATAGGCTATCTGGAATGAGTTTCTGAAGGTTTAATGGGTTTGTACATCGCCCTCATGGGGCTTCATGGCCGCGATCGCAAAGGGTAAAATTTTGTCGGATATGTTTGTATTGTGATTTCGAAGCATTTGACTACAATCGCGAAGAAAGGCAACTGGCAGTGCATTATAATATCGAATTACATTATTTTGAGTTTATTTTCTTTATTTTTTGAGATCTTGGAGCACAAGTATGGCAATTTTGGATAAGATAGACACCCAAACCTTGAGGGTAAGTAATTTATATTTTCTTTGATTATATATCTTGTTTTTTCATGAATAATTAAACCTAAAACAAGAATTTAAAGAGAAGAAATGGGGGGAGGGGGTTGGCTTGAACTTAAGATAGTTAATATTTGAGATTTGAACATCAATCATGGTCGAATTTTGATGAAGTTAATATAGTTCGGCTTGTATTCGATGTCTTGTCAAAATTTGTGAGTTTTGTTGGATTCTGGGGTGCTGGCCCAGATTCAGTTTTTGGTTAACTTTGAGTATTTAATTAAAGATTCGACCTTCATTTTTAGTTTTGATTCCTACGACATTATTTGATATTTTTGAATTGCTTTTTCCTAGTTTCGAGTAGTTTGGAGGTTGATTCCTGCGGTACGGCATTTCTAGAGCTTTGTTTTGACTTTTTTGAGGTAAGTATCTTACCTAAACTTGGTTGAGACACTAGTTTCCTGAGTTATTTATGATAGCTACATGCTATAAGTGACGTACATATGTGGGGCTAAGCCCATGTGCATGCATGACACGACCCTAAATCACTCCTTAGGAGTCGTGATGGAACCTAGTATGTAGGATTAAGTAAGTCTAACACATAGAGAGTTTCAAAAAATTAAATCCAGTTAATTATTAAACATGAACCAAAAATTTTTATACGAAGCCAACAATCCAATGTAGATATACAACATCCCAAAATTGATAGTACAAGTCATAAGCTTTTTGATGATTAACTAAGAATATGAAATACATCATTGTTTGGAATAGAATAAACAGTAACTAAATAATTCTTCAGAAAGTGACCCTGAGGCATGCGAACACAACAACATGTATACCTTGATGTCTCCGCTGCAACTCACAGTCAGCTAACTGATGACCAGCACGCTCCGAGGTATCTGGATCTACAAATACATGGGCAGCAAGCATAGCATCGGTACACCACGGTGGTACTTAGTAAGTATCAAGATTTACCTTGGTGAAGTAGTGACGAAGAACAGTCAAGACACCTACTAGACATAATAACCTGTTTAAGTATGAATACAAAACTAATAGGGAACAATATCAATATAAAGCTAAACATGGTAAGCATAACAATAGAATACTTGAAAATGGAAACTAGAAGCAACAATTAGCAGCACGGAACAAACAGGTAATCATGTCGTAAAGTAAGCAGAGTACAATTAAAGTCTTGAAACCAAGTAAGGAAAACCAGTAACAACCCAATAGCTCTCACTAAAGGATTATACAAGAATTACACCGAGGTACCACACCTCATAGTCACAAATCACAGGTCCCAAATTACGAACCCTAATCACTTGCCATTTTGCTCCCACATTACTGATCACACCCGCATAGATTACTCATGTCCTACACAGATGACTCACGTACCAGTACCATTAATACATGATATCTGCACGGACAACTAACGTGCCAACAATGATAATATCTCTCATATACGCACGAACAACTCATGTGCCAATAGTGAAAACTTATGCACAAAAGGAAGGTATACAAGAATATATGTTAATGATCAACAACAACAAGGTTCATATTCTTGGATTGATATAAGTGGTAGTTTACGATGTATGCTTGTGCAAGTGTACTATCAGAGCTTGGGTCAACAAGTAAGGTCAGAGATGACAAATGGCACATTGGAAACAACACAAACAAACCCATAATATGCATGAATCACACAAGATAGGCACAGCCCTACATGATTTTCATCACTTAAAAATGCCCCCAGGCCATCACAAATCATCCCCAACATAACACCATTGTCTCGCCGCGTGCGCAATCTCCTTTTCTCACCCACATGTGCATAACAAATATCCCTCCTTGTTTCACCACATGCACAAACCTAACATATATAGCCCTCCTTCTCACGCCGCATGTGCAAATATAAATAATAACAATAGCGTGGATAACTCACGTGCAAACACCCCAACAATTTTCTCAACAATCCCACATGTGCCAAATACTTAACAACACAATGTAACAACTTGCACCATATGTGCCCATATATTACATTGTTTCCATAACAACACGGCTCAACAACAGCGAGTGCAAAAAGAACAACAATATCACGAGGGAATACAATGGCTTATGGATTTAGGACGATAAGGTTCATGCTAGGATCTCTTGCAGTGAGCTTTAGGTTAAGGATGATGATGTAGTGGAAAGGAGAAGTGTTGACTTGTAGGAAATTTAAGGAGAATTCAAGGAAATAAGTCGGCTAGGTAGTTTGGGTCGACATGGTAATAGATATGATTGCTTTTTTTGGTTTATTTGGTGCGACGAGGCTTTGTTAGTGCTTTGTGGAAATACTTTTGGGTTCGGCAACCTACATGAATTGATTGAGTTAGAGGATTCAGTTCTGGTGGCTTGGTTATATGAAAATGGGTTTTGAAGAGTTATCGATTGTGTCAACCACGCTTGAGACAGATGTCTTCTCCAAGTATGAGGAGTATGTTATGTGTCATAATTTTCTCACGGATGGGGTAAAGTGGAAGGTTTCTAGTTGATGGAATGTCTATCTTACTTGTGATTCAAATTTGATAATATAGTTCTCGTATTTTCATATAATGGCATAACGGATGTGGTATGACGTGTGGGATAGGGGTTTACATGTACGAGGTTGCGGTTTCATTGAAGGGAAGTCCATAAGTTCTGGATAGTATGGATGAATTCAAATGTTTAAGAGAAGGCTTGCATATATGGTATCACCTAAAAAGGGTGCACATTTAGAAGGTGAATTATGTTTTGATTTTGTGAATGCTTGACTGGTACTACGGTAATTGTCTGATTGATCAATTGCTGATATTCAGATTTTGCTATATGGCACGAAATAATTATGGAACTATTTATCTTGAGATGATAGTGTATGAGGGATGTGTCAGTCATTTAGGTGGTTGATTTGGGATAGGACATGGAGATTTTATTCTAAGGATTTGAAGACTACAAAGGTTCTCGAAAGCAGATTGTTCCTTGGGTGTGGACGGTGAAGGTATGCTAAGAGTTTAGTGGCTAATTGTATGTGTTATGGATAGGTTATTATGGACTTTTTGGAGATTATCTACCTATATCAGGATGATCAACATTTGTTTGTATGCCATCGGTAGGCTTAATGTGGATGTATATATCGGGTTAGGTTTTGTTTACTCAACAACTATTAGTGAAGAGGGTGTCATCGGTCAGAGTTAATCTCGTATTTTGATATGTTTCGGGTGTTACTCTTCTATGCTACAATAGATTATGAGACTGTTGATTTTTTACACACATGATGCGGTTTTATTTGGGCCTTGTGGCGAAATTCAAGCGAGATGGATCTTGGGATGTTGGATGGTTGATTGTGCCATGGTTATGGTCTTCCTATTGGTGGGATATTGTGCTATCCATTTCTCTATAGTTATGTTCATTCACTTCGCATGTTTGTTGTTGATTTTCATATGGTTGTTGATATGTGCATGGCTCGAGATATTCTATGTTACCGGTATTTGGATTGGGTCACGCATATGTTTGGGATATGGTCCTTTTTGCTTATTTCGTGTGTTTGTTTCTCCTTTGTGTGATTATTTTATAGCATTACGCTTTGCGGTGATATGTATTGAGCTTGTAAGACAGTTTTCTCATTTGATTCTCTTGCCATCATTGGGTATATTCGAGTTATTGCTTGCTGATGCACAAATTGCACGGTATGTGTCTCGGAGTAGAGCTGATATGGCAGGTCAATTGAGAAGCTTGTACTGGGTGAGATGAGGTTAGCCTTGGATAATTACTATCAAAATTGATTAAGGTGTGTTTGGAAATGAGATGGTGTCACTACTCAGCTTAGAATTTGTCTATGGTTCTT
Source organism: Nicotiana glauca (assembly GCA_026770625.1). Taxonomy (NCBI): domain Eukaryota; kingdom Viridiplantae; phylum Streptophyta; class Magnoliopsida; order Solanales; family Solanaceae; genus Nicotiana; species Nicotiana glauca. The sequence goes on along the minus strand of MU680068.1, from coordinate 7,401 downwards.
GGCAGGTGAGGGATCCCTACCACTTATAGATATGATGAATGGTTATGAGTATCTATATTTTCTTTCATCATTGACAGTGTATGAAGTTCCAGAATGAGGTATTATTTTATATGAAGTTTGTTACCAATGCGGCTATTGAGCAGCTATTATGGATGGAAGTTACTATGAGTATTTAAGTTATGTGGTATATAATATAATTACATAGTGAGTTATGGTTATGGCTTGATACACCTTCTTCAGACTTATACAGTACGTAGATGCGAGAATCGAGTGTTATAAAGATTTTTGGATGTTGTAAATTGTATTCTAGAGTTTATAGACTAAGATTGAAGCAAGGATCTTCAATTAGGTTGTGTTGCCAAGCTTATTTGGATTGAGGATGACATGGAAACACCCATGGTATGTGTATGGTATGTGGAATCACCCATGGCACGTTCGAGGAAGAACGAATGTTTAAGTAGGGGAGAACGTAACAATTCGATCGGTCATTTTGAGAATTTGCATTCATTTTTGTGATTTGAGGTCATGAGTAGCTTCATATCGTATATTATTACCTGCATGTATGATCGGTTTAGTTTTCAAGTGGTTCAGGATGGATTCAGAAGAATATCATTTTAGAAGCTTAATGTTGGAAGAGTTTACCAAGTTTGACTTTTTGTGAATTTGACCTCGAATCAAAGTTTTTATGATTCTGTTGGGTCGGGATGGTGATTTTGCACTTGGGAGTGTTCACGGATTTGCATTTTGATATTTCTAGAAGATTTTGGCTCAAATTGGTGAAAGTTCACAATTTCAAGGTTTGAAAAGTTCATAGGTTTGACCAAGAGTTGACTTTGATGTTATATGATTCGAATTGTTGTTCCAGGAGTTGGAATAGGTTCATTTAGTCAATTGGAAATTGTGTGCAAATTTTTGTTTCATTCCGAGTTGATTTGGTAGGATTTGGACGCATTCGACGAAGTTTAAAGGTTTGAAAGTAAAGAGAACAATCTTGATCTACGATTCTCAGTTTTAATGTTATTTGTGATGTTTAGAGATTTTGGATAAGTTTGTACTAGGTACATGTATTCTTGAATATCTACTTTATGTATGATATGGTTTGGACTTGTAGCCTGTGACCACGCTAGGTGGATTGTGATATTGTGCATGTGACGCGGATTCGTGATATTGAGAATATGACCACGTCGGGTGGATTATGATATTGAGCTTCTGACCACACTGGGGTGATAACACACGAGCGGTCTGACCTGCGTTTGGATATGGGTCTATCTCCGTAGGATGACCATCTCATGTTTCTCTCTTGATGGTATACATGCAGATTGTGAGAAACTGATAGGTTTCTGGTTGATGTAAGCTCTGGGAGAGCTGGTTATTGGTTTGATTCTGTTACTGAGATTCTGACGTGGGCCTTAGATCCATGATGTGACTTTTATTTAAATCGGGTTACGCACCGTAACGAATTGGTATTTGGTATCTTATTTGTAATTTCCTTGGTTGTTTACCTCATTTATTTGTATATCTCCTTGTATGCTGGATTGCTTACTGTGTAGAGTACATTACGTAATTGTGTGCAGCAAGGTGATTTTATATGAGATTTCATGATTTGTCCATACTGGATGTTCTATTCATGTTGGAATTTTATTAACTTGTATAGGTGATTGACGAGTATCATTTATAATTCTTGATTTTATTACCTCTCCGAGGTTAGTTATGATACTTGTTGAGCACATGAGGCCGGTTGTACTCATACTACACTTCTTCACCTTGTCTGCAAATCTTGGAGCTGAGATGTTATGGATGACGGGAGCTAGCACTAGAGATGTACATGCCTTCCGGATATAACTACCACTTGTCCTTGGTAGTGTTAGATTTGAATTATGGGTATGTACATTCCAAAAAAATATTGTATTTATTTCATACTAGCTTTGTAAATCTTAAGTCTTAGTGGTTCATAACTTGTACTACCAGTCATAGGGATATCGTATGGAATTTCAGTTATTTCATCCGTTGACCACTTTTTCTTCATTAGAATTGTGTTGACTATTATTTGATTTACCTAGAGAGTTGAGTTAGGTATTATCACGACTAGTTGGATTTTGGGTTGTGACAGACTTCAAGCATTCTCTAAATCAGGCCTGACAACCAGTACAACAATGTCTAATATTTTTAGCATTAACATGGCACCACAAACCATGGAAAACCTGTGTGAATTCACGGGGTAAAAAAGAGGGAAGCTTCCATTCAGGTACCTTGGTGCGCCAATTGCCTCTAAGAAAATATCAACAATGAAATATGAAACACTCATTAACAAATTGACTAATAGAATCAAAAGTTGGGGATCAAGGAGCTGTCTCATGCAGGAAGGGTGAAAATGATAAACTCTGTTATGAAGCATATTCACTCCTATTAGTCTTCTATCTTCTTACTCCCTAAGAAAGTCCTGAAATAGTAGTTCTGCTATATGTGGAATCTACCTATGGGATGGTAAGGTGGCTACAAATAAAGCTTCACTAAGTATCTAAGTATTTGCGGAACGTTGCTCGAAAAACTGATAATCTTTGGGTTAAATGAGTGGATCGCATTTACTTGAAAGGGTGGACATATTCTGTAACACAAGAAAGCAACTGGTATTGGAAGAAAATATGTTCCGTCAGGGACAAAGTTGTAGTAGGTTATGTGGAAAATAGATGGCTTCTTCGGAGTGGTTACAAATGGCTAAGAGGAGCTCGGATTCTATGCCAATGGAGCAGATGGGTATGGAGCAAGCAAAATATTTCCAAACATAGTTTCATATGTTGGAAGTTCATGTGTGGAAGACTCCTAACAAGAGACAAACTTGTAAGAATAGGAATGATCAATTCCGACAGTATGTGTGATATGTACAATAGGCTGTCAATTCTATGAATTTGCCTTTTCTAAGTCCTATCTTGAGAAAATTCTGAAATGGCTGGAAATCTACTGTTGGACTTTAAGCCATTGGGCTTTAAAGTAAAAGAAGAGTGAATTGAAAATGGAGGGAAATAAAATGGAGGGAAAATGAAAATTTGAAGAAGTGAACTTTTGTCTTGCACTTTGTCCCTCATTAGTAAGGGACAACCACATTTGTGTGCTTATATATAGAATCACTTCTTAAAGCTCTTAAAAGGAGTTGAAAAGGATGAACCCTCGCGCCGTCATCATCGCTCGCTCGGCTTGGCTTCGGCTTTGGCTTTGGATTTGTCAAATGATCGATCGATAAGATTATTTTTTGGACAAATTTTATTTAATTATTTAATAATTAATTAAATGCCAAATCACTGCTGAAAATATGCCGGAACCCTGCTGAAGGTTCAGAGGGTCTCTCTGGCCGCGGTTGTGCCGCGACCGCAATAGAACCGCGGCAGGCAGATTCAGAGAGCCTCTCTGACCGTGGTTCTGCCGCGACCGCGGCAAGCAGCGTATTCTTCTGAAAAGGCACCTTTTCCAAACACCTCTTCTGATTGCCTATAAATTATGAGGCAAGGCTCCATTTTCTACACACGAAAAATACTCCAGAACTTCTTTCTTTCTGAATATATTGCATCCTAATTCGCAGTCTCTCTCTCTCAAATTCGTAAGTGTGATTTTGCTCCGTTCTTTGAGTTTATTGGTATCCTGCAGTTTGTATTTCCACTGTTGTAGGAAGGTTTATTCCGTTTTATCCTGGGAGGATTTAATCCATTACCTTGGCAACGTGTGAGGGGGTTAAAATTCCTTAAGGACACACAAGAAACTTGTGGACTCGGAATATTTCTGATTCTCTACTATTTTCTAGATTTCTTTAATTCTACTAACAGTTTTTCTGATTTTTGGTTTAACCCAGTAACGCTCACAAACTTAAGGAATTTTAATAATTATTATCGTTTCTTTGTTGATTATATGTATTAAACTGTTTTCTATATACTTTGTTGGAGACTAAAGCCTTGTTTCTTTCTACTCCAATAATTGTTCTGTCCGGTTTAAAGTATATAAAAACTTTATCGTAATAATAAACGTACGGGTTTGAAGTATATAAAATCTTCACCATTGTTACGTGTTGTATGTTTGGTTTGTTATTCAGTTTGAAGATATCAAAACTTCACTGATTTAACAAAGTTCTGTATTGTTTTCAACTTTACAAAAATATGACAAATGAAAACCAAACTAATGGAAGTGTTGCGAGAACGGGTGCTACTGTTACGAGTGTTACTGCCTCGTCAAGCCGTTCTACTCCTGCTCATGCTATGGCACCGGCAGAAAAACCCGGAAAGTTTTCCGGTATTGACTTCAAACGCTGGCAAATGAAGATTCTCTTTTATCTTACTACGTTGAGTTTTCAACGTTTCATCAAGGAGGATCCTCCGGTCATGGTTGAAAATACTCCGGATGATGAACGACTTGTTGTAACTGAAGCATGGAAACATTCTGATTTCCTGTGCAAAAATTACATTTTGAGTTGTTTGGAAGATGGCTTGTACAATGTCTATAGTGTCATGGAAACTTCAAAAGCGTTATGGAATGTGCTTGAGAAGAAGTACAAGATTGAGGATGTCGGACTTAAGAAGTTCATGGCTGCAAGGTTCTTGGATTTCAAGATGATTGACACTAGGTCGTTCATAACTCAAGTCTAAGAACTACAAGTCATTGTACATGACCTCATTGCTGAAGGTATGGTCATAAATGAGGCCTTTCAAGTCGCTTCTTTCATTTAAAAGTTACCTCCGCTGTGGAAGGATTTTAAGAACTATCTTAAATACAAATAGAAGGAAATGACACTAGAAGACTTGATTGTTCGTTTGAGGATAGAAGAGGACAACAAAAATGCTGAAAAGAAGTCACGTGGAAACTCGACAATTGTAGGGGCAAACATTGTTGAGGAGGCACCACAAAATAAGAAGAGGAAGAAAGCTTCTGGACCAAAGAATTACCCAAGCAAGAAGAAGTTCAAGGGTAATTGCCACAATTGTGGAAAAACTGGGCATAAGGCAGTGGATTGTCGTGCGCCAAAGAATGATAAGAAGAAAAAGAATCAAGCCAACATGGTTGAAGATGAAATGGAAGACTTGTGTGCCATGTTGTCTGAATGCAACTTGGTAGGAAATCCGAAAGAATGGTGGATAGATTCTGGAGCCACCCACTATGTTTGTGCTAACAAGAAATTATTTTCTTCTTATGCCCCCGCAGGACCCGACGAGATAATTTTCATGGAAAATTCGTCTACAGCCAAAATTGAAGGAGTTGGCAAGATTACGTTGAAGATGACGTCGAAAAAAATAGTTACTCTAAACCAAGTCCTCCATGTTCCAGAAATTCCCAAGAATCTTGTGTCTATCTCACTTCTTGTCAAGAATGGATTCAAATGTATTTTTGTTTTTAATAGTGTTGTACTAAGTAAGAACGATTTGTATATAGGAAAAGGTTACCTAAATGAGGGACTTTTTAAGCTAAATGTAATATCAGTTCCTATCAATAAAGTGAATGCTTCTTCTTATTTGCTTAAGTCAAACATTTTATGGCATTCACATTTAGGTCACGTAAACTTCAAAACATTGCGAAAAATGATAAATTTAGAAGTATTACCAAAATTTGATTGCGTCAATTCCAAATGTCAAATATGTGTGGAATCAAAGTATGCTAAGCATCCTTATAAGTCCGTTGAAAGGAATTCAAATCCTTTAGACTTAATCCACACAGATATTTGCGACATGAAGTCAACACCATCTCGCGGTGGGAATATTTTATTTCTTTTATTGACGATAGCACGAGCTATTGCTATGTTTATTTACTTAATATTAAAGATGAGCCAATTGATGCTTTCAAGCAATACAAGAGTGAAGTTGAAACGCAACTAAACAAAAAGATCAAAATGATAAGAAGTGATAGGGGTGGTGAATATGAATATCCTTTTGAAGAAATATGTTTGGAAAATGGAATTATTCACCAAACAACTGCCCCTTACTCCCTACAATCTAACGGAATTGCGGAGAGAAAGAATTGAACGTTGAAGGAGATGATGAATGCGTTGCTGATAAGTTCTGGCTTACCACAGAACTTGTGGGGGGAAGCTATACTTACAGTTAACTGAATAATCAACCGTGTACCTCATAGTAAAACACAGTCCATTCCTTATAAAAAGTGGAAAGGAAGGAAGCCCATCTTCAAATACTTCAAAGTGTAGGGGTGTCTAGCGAAGGTACACGTTCCTAAACCTAAAAGGGTTAAGCTAGGTCCAAAAACGGTTGATTGTGTATTTATTGGATATATAACCAATAGCAAGGCATATCATTTTCTGGTTCATAAGTCAGAAAATCCATAGATTCACGTTAATACGATAATAGAATCAGATAATGCTGAATTCTTTAAAACTATTTATCCGTATAAAAAGGAAAGTGAAGTGACCTACCAAAAGTCAAAACGACCTCGGGAGGAAATAACAGATGGTATGCCTAATAAGGAAAATCTAAGAAGAAGTAAACGTCAACGGACATCAACTTCATTCGGTCCAGATTTTCTGACTTTTCTGCTAGAAAATGAGCCTCGTAACTTCAAGGAAGCAATGTCTTACTCAGAAGCACAATATTGGAAAGAAGCTATCAATAGTGAAATAGAATCCATATTGAGCAACCATACATGGGAATTGGTTGACCTTTCTCCAGGTAACAAAACTTTGGGTTCTAAATGGATTTTCAAAAAGAAAATAAAAGACGATGGTACTATTGACAAGTACAAGGCAAGACTTGTTGTCAAAGGATTTAAACAGCGAGAAGGTCTTGACTATTTTGACACATACTTGCCGGTAACAAGAATTACATCCATTCGGATGCTAATAGCGTTAGCCGCCTTGTATGATCTTCAAATCCATCAAATGGATGTAAATAAAGCCTTTTTAAATGGTGATTTAGAGGAAGAAATCTACATGGACCAACCTTAAGGGTTTGTGGTTCCGGGAAAAGAAAAGAAGGTGTGTCGACTTATTAAGTCTCTTTATAGACTAAAACAAGCACCCAAGCAATGGCATGCGAAATTTAACCAAACAATGTTGTCAAATGGCTTTAAGATTAATGAATGTGATAAATGTGTTTAAATTAAGGACGTTCCAAATCATATAGTCATAGTTTGCTTATATGTTGATGAAATGCTAATAATGAGCAAAGACATTGCCGACATTCAAGCTACTAAGCGCATGCTTGCTAGTAAGTTTGATATGAAAGACTTAGGAGTTGCCGATGTAATTCTAGAAATTAAAATCAAGGCGACTCCTCAGGGTCTAGCTTTGTCTCAATCACATTACGTGAAAATGGTACTTGTAAAATTCAAACACTTGGAATTCAGAAGTGCAAGAACTCCAATTGACTTAAATCATCATCTTATAAAGAATAAAGGTGAAAGTACGTCTCAATTGGA
>MU680067.1:0-13522 GCA_026770625.1 Nicotiana glauca | reverse complement strand
GTGGGGGCTACGTACGCACGAGGTGACGAGAGTCCGTGCGTAGCTACTATTATGCTACTGTCCGGGTAGTCTAGGATCCAAAAGTATGTTACACTTGGATTAATTGTGAACCCATTGATGGCTTGAAATGCTTAAATCATATTAAATTAATAAACGGATTTTTAAAAAGACTTAAGCTTTGTCTTCTCAAATTATTAAAGAGAATTGGCTTTTTCTTGGATATTTGCTTCTTGACTTCTTGACTGATAGTCTGTCTGCGTATGTTTATTTTAGAACGGGCTGAACGCCTCAGCAGATTAAATAGATGCATCTATGGTACGAGCCGCTCGACCCTCGGCAGTGCACAATTTACAATTCTGTTGGAGCGGACCGTCGACCTCAGCATAATTTGCGCATGGTTGTGCTGTTATCTTGAACTTATTAAAGTTGCTACTGTCTCACCCTGGCTCGAGATTAATTTGCTGATAATAAAGAGGAATTTTGGAAATTTCCTATGAAAGAATTATATGTTTACTTGTTTCCTCTACTTGGATTAAAAATCATGTTATAAAATAAATCCACTGTTTCATATGTATATTGAGGATAAATAGTCATTGGACTATTAGAGAGTGTCAAAGTTGACCATCTCGTCGCTACCCCTTCGGGATTAGGCGGGACACTCATTGAGTACACGTTGATTACGTACTCATACTACACTTCTGTGCATTTTTGTTGCACAGGTATATATGTCTCTAGCAGCCTATTCGGCATAGCAGCATGGATGACGCTGGGACTAGGTGAGTTGTATCATTCGAGGCGACCGCAGCCAGGTAGTCCCTTCCAGTGTACTGTATTTACTTTCCGTCCACTGTATTCCGAACGGATATTGTATTTTATTTCTCTTATCAGTTGTTGCTCATATACTTGTGACACCAGGTTTCTGGGATGGTTGTCAACGGATTTGTTCTAATCGTTATTATTTAAATTTGAATTCAAGGTGTAACCTTTCATTTATAAAAATAGAAGGAAAAACCTTAGATTTTCAAAAGTATTAAAAGAAGAATTAATTGATGAGTTAGTTGGCTGGCCTGATAGAGGTGTCCGACGCCACCACGACCCTTAGTGAATTTTGGGTCGTGACAGTGAAGCTTTAAAAAAAACTATAGAAAATGGATGGTCAGAGGTGCATATTCTACCAGATGCAAAAAATGTGGTGGATTTGATAAGAAAAAGGATGGTGGTCTCATGGGAGATAGAGACTACTTGTGAAGATATTTGGAAGATGATGAATTCCTTTAAAGATATAAATATTGCGTATATTCCTAGATCTTAGAATGTCTTAGCACATAATTTAGCCAAGATTTCTATCTCACTATTACATACAATTACTTGAGTTTCTACGTTTCCGAGTTGGATGGTAAACCATGTTGTTGTATGCTTTGACTCCTTGAGAGATAATATAGTAAAGTTTTTTGCTAGAATTAAAAACTATAAGAAAAGTAGTAGCATACGTTGTGGGAATGGTAAAGAGATAGAGATTATTATCATCGATATTTGAAAATATTTTAACGATAAACTTTAGTTATATATTTCTGAAGTTAGTAATTGGCAAGGTTAATTTCAAGACATGTCTAAAGGACCTAAAAAGATAGAAAGTAGTAGATCTTTCGTCTAAAACTTTAGGCAATACATAGGCATAAATGTTGCCAAACCAAACTCCAGTCGTGTACGCTGAAATTCTAACAGAAATATATGAAGTTCACAAAAAATATGCCAAAATTTGGATTAAGTTTATAACTTCAAACATGTTATAAAATAAAGACTTTAAAGTAAATAAATCAAAGACAAGTAGAGAGAGAGATTTATTATTCAACTTCAAATTCATGTTTATCCATAACGGAGTACCGAAAGGATAAGCTTATTGTACCAGGTATAAATAATCTTCTATCGGGGGTAATGTTTATCCATAATGGAGTATCAAAAGGATAAGCTTATTATACCCGATATGGATAATCTTCTATCGGGGGTAATGTTTATTCATAATGGGGTATCGAAAGGATAAGCTTATTGTAACCGGTATGAATAATCTTCTACCATGCGTAATGTTTATCCATAATCGAGTGCCGAAGTGATAAGCTTATTCAGGAGGCTTATTTCCAATAGAGAACTAAATAGATAAATATATTTACGGCGGGGTCCCATATGGATAAGCTTCTTCAGGAAGATTATTTACAACAGAGTACTAAATAAACATCCATAATATAGTATATATTTATAACACTCCCCCTTGGATGTTCATTAAAAGATAATAGGCCTCATTAAAACCTTACTAGAAAAAATTTCGCGAAAAAAATCTTAGTGAAGGAAAAAGAGTACACATATTTCGTAATACGCATTTCTAGGTGCCTCATTAAAAATATGTAAGGAAAACCCCGTGGGAAAAAAAATCTTAGTAAGTAAAAAAGAGTGCATCGCGTATTTTATTCCCCCTGATGAAAACCTTGTTTCAAAATATTCGAGTCTCGGCATTCCAATCTTGTATGTCATCTTCTCAAAAGTTGAATTTGTAGAGAATATTATCCACCACTATTTTAGATCGATTTAAATTAATCTCATCAAACCAAGAAGCTGCTACAAGTCATTTCATTGAGTTCCTTGCAACCTGCCTACATCAACTGCTTGTCGAAAACTTCAATGGAGTACTAAATGGATAATGAAGATTATCCACAACGGAGAATCCACAATAATATTTTCAAAGCATTCCCCCTTGGATGTTCATTATTAGGTGTCTCGTTAAAACCTTACTAGGAAAAACTCTGTGGGAAAAAAGTCCTAATCAAGAAAAAAGAGTACACTAATAATATACATTACAAGCTGCCTCATTAAATGCCTTACCAGGAAAAACCCATTGGAAAAAAATCTGAGCAAGAAAAAAAGAGTATAGTGCAGAGACTTAGGTATATCTGGACCAAGAAGTTCATCATCCTCTCTGGAGGTAAGAACGGATCTTTAATCCATGTAGCAGAAGAACTATATCTTACTAGTAAATTAACAAAAAATGCTATGTGAGGCCTTGTAGCATTAACAAGATACATTAGTGCACCAATAGCACTGAGGTACGGTACTTCGCGACCAAGGAGTTCCTCATCCTCTTCTGGAGGTCGGAACAAATTCTTATCCACTTCAAGTGATGGAACAACCATTGGTGTACTCAATGAATGCGCTTTGTTCATGTAAAAGTACTTTAAGACCCTTTCTGTATAGGCAGATTGATGGATAAAGATCATGCCCGCTAATGTTCAATTTGCAGACCAAGACAAAGTTTTGTCTTTTCAAGATCTTTCACCTCAAATTCTTTCTTAAGATATTCAATTGCCTTTTGGAGCTCTTCTGGAGTTTCGACAAGATTTATGTTATCAACATAAACAGCAAGTATATCAAATTTTGAATACATGGACACATATATGTAATTTTCTTTTAGCAAATATTCACTGAGGCGATAATATCACATATGCCCAGATTGCTTTAAACCGTACAAAGATCTTTATAATCGGATCGAGTATATTTTCTGAGACTTTGAATTATATGCTTCAAACATTTTAAATCCTTAAGGAATCTTTATATAGACTTAATCAAATGAGTCATATAGGTTATGCCTTGCATTTAAATGGCATTGCATTTCCAGGTGTCTGGACTACAGGTCCGATCCTTACAATCTTTTATAATTTATGCACTATATTGTATCAAATATATCGTTGACGATCATTGTGACATAACTTGTTGAGAACTCATCACTTTCTTTATTTTCAGGTACCTGAACTTCTTCTGAAGTTTAATAAAATGTTATGGTGTGGGCTCTTATAGAGCTCATTTCCTCCTCATTATGATTATTTTAATCTTTTGCTCCTATCATTTTTCAAGGATTGTTACCTTTGGAACCGATTGGTCTACCACGCTTCATGTGTACAGTAAACTCTATCCTTCAGAGACTTTATTTTTAATAGAAGCATTTGCAGCTGAAATATGATATTTAATTTTGGATCAGCAAATGCTTCTGGCATTTTACTTGAATTATCTTCTAAGTAAGGATCATATTAATGATAATTCGATTGATATAGTATTTTTTCAGCTGTTTATTCAATCCCCAAATGTTAGAAAAACTAACATATATCCCAATCTTCTTTGGAAAACATATCTTTATGCATTATCGTAGAGAAATTAATCATATACCACACATCAAAGATAGTAAAAATATTTGGTTTCTGATCCTAAATCAATTGTGAGGGGAGGACTTATCATATATTGTTGGTCTAATGCATACAAGTGCTGCTATATGCGATTTAGAAAATCTTAGACCAATACATGAACCTTTGTTTTCATAAGCAATAATTTAGCCATTAATAGGAGGTATTCAATGCTAAATCATCTTGGATATAAACTAGCATTATCAAGATGAACTATCTTGATTTCATAATCTGAAAGTTATGCTCTTAGTTGAGAAAATTAATTTCAAATGCCAAACTGCAGGTTGACAATGAACACACATGTAACCATCTTATATATGCATCTATAAGTGGTTCACATGATAGGTGAATGAGCCCATATTCACCTTTTATATATTCCAGAATTCAGGAGTCTTAGTCCCAACTTCAGCCGGTATAACTAATTTATTATGAGACCAAGCAGCACAAGAGAATTCTTGAAGAATCTTCTGATTCTTCAGTATATGCTTATCAGAATTCTAAAATAGCTCATTTGAAAATGGCAAATGAAAACTTCAATTTTATCATGGTTGTGCTATCTCTTAGTAAAATTCTAGTTTACTATGGCATAAACTTTTGCATTAGTAAATTTTTGGTTTACTATGATACATGATGTAGTACAAATCGAAGATATAAGGCGGGTAACTTCTCACATACATATTATTTTACCTCCTATGATTGTGGAAATGCGAAGATTTTCAATATTTTAATCACGTGTAGTCTCAATATGATAGCAAGTTGTATTAGTAAACTTCAGGTTTACTACAACATAAGTTTTGACCACAATCATATAATATGAATAACAAATTTGCATATAAGCTCTTCAGACACTAGTTGTATCATGTGTCTTTTAGACAACAGTTAGCTTTTCAGGAGCTTTTGATAATTTTGTACTACCAAATAGTGCTCAGACACTTCTGGTGTTATGAGAGGAAATCATAATCAAATTGAAAATATAAAGACAATTCTAAATTTATAAATGTAAGAAATTAAGAATTTCAATATTTTTACCACCAACTTTGTAACAAACATCTCCTTCAAGGAGAAACGCCATTAACATCTGAATATTTTATATCAAAGCGGTAACCACATAGTCATTATATAATTCAGGGAAAGATACATGAGTTTTTATTTCGGGGAACTCGATAACTAACCATAACATATTAATGTGGTTGTAGTAGAAATCATTCTACAAGAATACTTTTGCCTTGGAATGATGTTTAATAATATTTTCTAAGATATTTTACGTACAACAGGTACCTGCGAGAATGATCTTTATGCCACAAAAATAAAATTTATATCCTTTGGTATTCTACCTCTTCAAGAGGTGAGTTATGGTATTTCTTCATTCACTCCAGGGAATAAAAATACGCTTCAAAAATAACTTTGAATAGCTTATTATTTTGTTTAAGTGCAGAAAGACATAATTTCATAATATTTTCCTGATTCAGGAGAAAATTTCAATTGTGTTACTTCTTCAGGAGCAAATTTAAAATACGAAATATTGAGTATATATTCCCTCAATCATATTACCTTTTCTGGAGATGAATTATAATATATTTACATCAAAAGCGCGTCCATATTTACGAGCTTTATTAATATTGTCACATTCACTTCAGGAATGGATTAATATTTATCAAAAGTTCTCATCCTTCAGGGAACATAACATAATTATTTGAACGTGCATTAATCACACCAAATTGTGTGACGGCTTAGAACCTCTTTTAATATATTGCTACTTTAGGAGCAAATAGAGGCATGCAAGTAATATAGAGAAATTTTCGCTAACTCATCTTCAATTGTAACCATATAAAGCCTAAATTATCATTTCTGGTGGTTATAGGCATATGCCACTGCTAGTGGTTAACAAAATTTAGTTACAATGAGATATACAAAATATAACCACTTCTGGTGGTTATATATTTCTTGCAAACTCTGCTGGAGTTTAAGTGGATCCAACAATGTTATCCACTTTATAATCCTTTATTAAGATAGATGACGAAAATAAATACCCAAATAAATACCGTACACGTAGCATATAACCAAGCAAGCAATGATAAAGATATTAAACCAAATATAAGCAAAAGACTCAAGTTATTTTACACAAGTTTGGCCACTCCAGACGTAAGTGATATCCACATCTCTACCGCCAAGAAGAAAAGCTCACCACCTCAAGGGTATAATCTGCCTTATGATGCTCGGAATGAACAAGATCTAACCACGGATGTAAGAGCGTCGCCTTACATCGGAGATGAACACTGAAATAGAAATTAAATTCGAAGTAAGTGCTCAAAATGGCAGAGTCTCGTGCTGATAACATGTTATAAAATAAAGACTTTAAAGTAAAAAAACCGAAGACAAGTAGAGAGAGAGATATTTATTATTCAACTTCAAATTCATGTACATAATAAACTGAAATCTCCTCTATTTATAGAAGAAAGCAAGCTGCTGTGTAAGTTGCTACTGTACCATTTATAGATAATCTTCAATTGGGAATAATGTTTATCCATAACAAAGTACCGAAAGGATAAGCTTACTGTATCGGGTATGGATAATCTTCTACCGGGGTAATATTTATCCATAACGAGTATCGAAAGGATAAGCTTTTTGTACCCAGTATGGATAATCTTCTACCTGTGGTAATATTTATCCATAACAGCATATCGAAAGGATAAACTTATTGTACCCAGTATGGATAATCTTCTACCGTGAGTAATGTTTATCCATAACCGAGTACCAAAGTGATAAGCTTTTTCAGGAGGCTTATTTTCAATAGAGTACTAACTAGATAAACATATTTACGGCGGAGTCCTATATGGATAAGCTTCTTCACGAGACTTATTTATAACAGAGTACTAAATGAATATCCATAATATAATATATATTTATAACAAAACACGAGTTTTTGCAACTTTTGTCGCATATATTTGAAATTTATTTTGAAATAGTTAAACTTATAGAAACTTATAAATTTCGGCTATGCCTTAAAATAGGGGTACAAAGTCGGCTATCTGTGCACTTACCCCTCAATAATGGGAGAAATTTAAAAATAGCTAGATTTACAACTGTTCATTCAAAAATAGTCCAGTTTCAAAAGTAATCGAAATTTAGCAAATTTTCATGTAAAGATAAATCTGAATGAAAACACTATTCAAAATCCGAAAAATACGCCCGCATATTATACGGGAGTTCCAGAATAAGTATGCTTGAACTCCCGCATATTATACGGGAGTTCCAGGATAATTATGCTGGAACTCCCGTATAATATGCGGGAGTTCAAGTATAATTATGTTGGAACTCCACTCCCGCATAATATACTGGAGTTCCAGCAAATATAAATGTCCAGTATAATATACTGGAGTTTTGAGCATCGGTGCTCCAGTCTCCCGTATATTATACAGGAATCAGCAAAGTATACCGGTCCATCATAATATGCTTGAGTTCGTATACAAATGCACCGAACTCCCGTATATTATACGGTACCTTCTCTGTTGCAGCAAAATATTAGTTATTTTTTATTGACTTGGTAAACGCTGGCTATTTTGATTGACTAGTGCGAAAACTGGCTATAACGTGCTATTTTGACCTCAATAATGGACCAAAAAGGTCCGAATCCATATTGGGCTTTCACTAATGAGCTAAAAATGGACCGGGTTTTGGATCCTCACTAAAACCTCTAAAATCAGGGTTTTAACACTATCAGTGTTCCCCCTCTCCATATTTTCCCTTCTTCTCTTTCTCATTTCTCCGGTGAACAAGAGCAATAATGACCAAATTCAGGAAACTGAATCGTCCAACCGGACATCGTATGTCCATGCTCAGGTTCCTCTTTGTCCACATAATTATTTGCCTATGTACTCTTTGTGTTTATTGAAGAATTTCATTTAATTGCTAATGGGTTTGCTGTAGGACAATGGTGTCGCAATTGGTAAAGCACGAGCGAATTGAAACTACCGTTGCTAAGGTAATAGAATCTTTTTATTGTAGTGTTTTTACAGCTACATACTTCGCGTAAAGTGTAGCTTTGTCCGCATTGAATTAATATTTCTGCAAAATCTTAGTAAATGTTGTTCTTTGATTAATTGGTTAACTCAAAAAAAAATGTCTGATAAATTACTAATGATGTACCATGTACATTACACCACTCGAAAATCCAATCATCTACCTACACAAGCGGGTATTTTCCATAATTTTAGCCCCCTCTTTTCCTTTTGCTAAACTCCCCACTTGGCCAAAGTTTCCCTTACTGCGTTAGGCAGTACCGATTGCATGTTGAAAATTGCGTATACCAACGACCAGAATTGTGATGGATAATGCGAGCTGTTAGAGGGGTAAGAGTATTACCCTAACTTAGCTGCGAACAGTTCCTCCAGCAGTGGCCAAATACTGGACTAAGTAGTCATGATCTTAATGTTTTATCATTTGAAGTAGATAATGGCCATCTCTGTTTGAAGAGTTACACTTTTTTAATCCTTTAAACCTTCTTAGTATGTTAGAAATTTGCTCTCTGTTGAAATTTATTATAGATGAGAGTGTCAGCCATGGATCATACAAGTAATTACAAAATCAAAAGATTTAGTTCAATGGACGGGCTCTCTATCTTGAGATGTCTTTTCCATTCTTTCAGATTGCCTTTGTGGGGAAGCCCAGTACCCCTTGTTGTATAACCTTTGGTATCCCACGGTGAAAGGTATCTTTTAAAGGCTTGATAGTTGAAAATGGTCTTTATTGTCTTCAGGGGGTTTTGTTACTAGAGTTGTGTCATGCATTCTGCTGCTGTCTTTACTAATTGTATTTGCTTCTTCCTAAATGGGTGGTTGGGAAAATTTAGCATCTGATGCACGATTTTCTTTGTAAAGGGAGTCATAACACATGGAGAGACCATTTATTAAGTTGGGATTTGGGATCTTGGTGTCTATAAGCCTTTTCTATTATCAAAAGCTCTTTGTGATGTGATCAAAAGCAAGGATGACCTTTCTTCATTATCATGGTTGGGATGCAAGATAAAGGAATAGATTACTTCATTTCCCCATTGTCCTTGGTGATTATGAGCGTATTTGGTTTAGGGAGGATCTCATAGGCAGTAGTCCTTTATCTGATATATGCCGATGCTGTGTTACCTTATTCACAGACGTTCCATTCTTATCATTTTGTAACTCAAAAAAGGACTTACTTTCACAGAACCTCAATGATATGATGATCGGGTTGCTCCTTTCCAATTTGATTGGTAATCTTATGCAGTCTACATCTCGTAGTCGTAGAGTGTCTTAAGGTTCAAGTCTTTCTTCTCTATTAAGTTCATTATTCCAACTGGTTTTGTCTGTTATCTATTTCCGGAAAGTGAGGGTTCCTTTTGAAACAAAAACGATTTACCGTGATTTTAGATTTTTAGTTCATCGTAGACTTCACACTTGCTTCTATATAAGACTGGTGTATATGTGCATATAGAAGGTAATGTTTGTGCATATGTTTTATGCTTGTAACTTTGTGGTGACTGGTGTATTTGGCTTGAATGGGTTGATAGAGTGCTCTAGGACAAAGATATGGTGCCAACTTTTGCATGTTTAGAATATGGAGTCAACTACAGGAAAAGGAACTCTACTGACTACTTAGGGCCTTATGTTTTTCGTCTACATTATTTGATTACGTATGCGCTTCTAATAAAATGGTGAAGACTTGCTTTTTCGTGTAACATTAACTGATCTCGAGAGGAATTGCTGTAACTCCTTGTTTAGAGCTGTTTTTTGTTCTTTATATTCTTGTTAACATCTTCTCCGAGTGTTATCAAAAACAAAAATCTGGAAAAAGTGACAAGGTCTGGGGCTTAAAGTGCAAAGAGTAAGTTAACATGCAAGCTTTAATGAATAAAGGTGCAAATAATAACTATAAGAACAAACCGTATTTATGCCGACAAAAGAATTGTCATAACTACAGTTTAAAAGAGTATTTAGTGTTTAGTGCTGACCTCTTTAAGAGGGAGCTCATAGTCCATGAAACACATACCCACCTTTTTTTTTTGATAAGGTAAACACATACCTACCTGTAATGAGCTAGCTCTGGAAATAAGGTAAGTTCTTCTGAAATGCGATACATCCTTGAAACTTGAAGTATATCTTGGTTTATTTGACAATCACTTAAACATTACCTTTTTCTAATAAGTAACAAAACATTTTAAAGCTTTTAAAGTTTCAATTTGACAAGCTACTAGATTTAATGTGTATTTGGGATGATTAATCCCGTCTGTCTTTTTTATATGAATGCAGGCAAAGGAAGTCCGAAGGTTGGCCGACAATATGGTTCAGCTTGGAAAGGAGGTAGAAATATGGATGGAAAATTGAAATTTTGTAGCTGTTTTTTCTTATAAATGAAATTTCTTAGGTTTTGTGGTGTCTGAAAATGTTAATCTATCATTTTAGTCTTATTCACCCTTGAAATGCATACGATGACTTTGTACTAAAAAGTAAAATATAAAATACTGCAAGAAAAATATGCCAATTAGTCAGTAATGTTGTATACATGGTTTATTTGTTGATTCTTAATCTAAAATTGCATCACGGCTATCCACGCTTGCATAATTTCCATAAAGATTTCATTTGTTCTATCAAATTAATAGTCAAGCATCACGGCTAGTTTTAGAGAAAGAACATCTGTCTTCTCTCTAGATTTTCAATCTGTTCTCTGCATAAGGTAGTGACTGTTCTTTTCCGTCAGAAACTGGGTGTCCTAGGAAGTTAAGAGTAGAGCTGATTTACTGTGTAATTTAAGCCTAGGTTATGGAAAAATGAGTAGTAAGTTGGTTTGATTTCTTCTCGTTAATGAAGAGGTTCTTGGTGAGGTAGCAAGGTAGCCATCTCTATTCCTGCAAGGTGGGTGCGACGATATGTGGTAGGTGATCAAAGCTTGTTTATAGTGTCAAAGGATGATGCAGAAAGAAAGCTTGCATTTTCGGACCCTTGCTTGGTCCACCACTTCCACGAATGGCCAGCATCAATAGATTTGATCGCAGATTGGTGGCGAGGTCTTGAAGAAGAGCTGACCTGACCGATGGTGTCCAATTAAGGTGATGCCTTGTTGTTTTTCAGATTTCCCTCCAAGGTAGAAGATGAAGGAGTTTTAAAGGAAGAAAGTTGGTGGCTGAGAGTGTCTTCTTTTGCTGCTTGACTGATGTTCCTTTAGCACACATTGGGAAGAAAAAAGTTCTGTTTTGTCCCCAAACGCTTCAGTGTTTCTCCAGAAGATTCAGGTTGAATCAGAACGCATGACAACATAAGTTATGGGGGATTGCTCAATGGTGTTATGATGTTGTCTTAACCAATTAATATAATATGCATATTACCAGTGGTTGCACAGGAAGCTTTTATGTGAAGAGGTGGTGTTCGTTCTCATGAAAAAGTGGGGGATAGTGTCTATTTTGGCTTTTCTTGCCATACAGTCTCGGATCTGATTCCTCGTCTCTTTCGCGTTATTGAGGAACGATAATGAGATTTTTGTCCATGTAGAGAAAATGGAAGGACAGAAGAATTAATGAGGAAGATAGGAAACTTATCCCAAAACACGAGGAAGATAAGGGAAAATAGGACAATTCTAGAGAGTTCGGATCCAAAATGCCACTCTGAAATGGGTCCGAGCTGAAAAGTGGCCAATCAAAGGAGATGATGTTGCCAGGGTTGTAAATAGGGCTTGCCCCAGCGCTTAGCGTGAGGCGATGCGATGAGAGCCTCTAGCGCTATTTGCCTCTGTTGCGTGGCGATTTAAAAAAAGGCGAGCGCCTCTGCCTGTGTAGCTAGAGGCGCCCTGTAGCGTCGCTTTTTTAAAAAAAAGAAAAGAAAAAGGCAGCAGACCAGCGATTAAAAGAAAAAATTTAGGGCTTCAGCGATTTCTTCTTCTTTCTCCTTCAAGTCGACCCAGTCACATCAGCGATTTTTCTTTCTTCTTTGAGCTTCTTCGTCAGGTATGCTTCTCTTCATCTCTTTTATTCTTTCTTCTTCTCCGAGTTTCTGCCTTTTCTTTTTCTTTCTTCTTTCTCCTTTCTTTCTTCCTTTTTCTTCTTCTTCTTCTTCTTCTTCTTCTTCTTCTCTTATTCCTTTTCTTTTTTGCTCTGTTGTTTTTGATCGAGCAGCAGACTTTTTTCTTTAATTCTTTCTTTCTTTCTTCCTTCCTTTTTCTTCTTCTCTTCTCCTTTTTTTTGGGCTCTTTTTTTCAATTCCTTCACGGGCAGAGGCAGAGAGCTTCTTCAAACCTGAGTTTTTAATTGATATATTTATTAATATATTATTGCTATTGAGTTTTTAGTTATATATATATATGCAAATTTGATATTTTGTTTTTTTATATAAATTGTCGCTTCACATAAAAAAGGCGAGCGCTTTGCTTCTCGCCTCAGTGAATCGGGCCCTCATCGCTATTTGTCGCCTCATGCTATTAAAAACATTGGATGTTGCTAATAAGAGCAATTTGTGTACACAAAGAGCATAGTGGTATTCACCTCGATTAAAAACGAGATGGCAGGAATGTTTCTTTATTTGGGTTTGATTTAAGAGAGTGTTATCACAAGGTTGACATTTAAAGAAATGGGTGAAACATTGTTGCCTCTTTGAAATTTTGATTAGTTTCTCGATTGTAGAGGTAGTGTTGGCTGTTGATGATTGGAGCTTAAGCTGGTTGACCTTGGTCTTGTCGGTTTCTTTTGCGAATTGAGTTAGAAAATAAGGTGAAAATACTCCTAAGGCTACTATCACTTTTTTGCATATTTCTTGTTTCAAATCTCACTTCAATGAATACTAAAAATGGAATGCGACCTTTGTGCATTTCTCATCTGGAAAAGCCAAAATGAGATTTGAGATGGAAGCCAAAGTTATCTCTGCAATTGTATTTTCTGTTTTCTGTCCTTTGTTTTCTGAGTGATGGTCCCGTTTTCAGGTTTTATCGTTAACTTTGTACCTGGGCACACTTTTTGAACTATTGCAGGGAAGTCTATCTGCTGCAAGACAGGCAGCTGCCTTTGTGCGTGGGGATGATGTCATTCATAAGCTATTTACAGAATTGGCTTACAGATACAAGTGAACTTCAAACTATTAAATTTCTTCTTTATATTCTTAAATAGAAATATGGTTCTAAATATCTTGAAACTTATATATTACAGAGATAGAGCGGGTGGATACACGAGAATGCTCCGAACTCGAATTCGAGTAGGTGATGCTGCACCAATGGCCTACATAGAGTAAGATTCTCACTTTAACAGGCAAACCACTTTTGCTAGTAGATACTGAGAAATGGCTTTC
>MU680066.1:134235-150126 GCA_026770625.1 Nicotiana glauca | reverse complement strand
AAACTCATTGGATGGCAATGAAACGTGTCTTGGGATATCTAGAATATACTCAAGATTATGCGTTGCAATTCAACAAATACCCAGTGGTAGTTGAAGGATATTGTGATGCAAATTGGATCACCGACTCACATGACTCAAAATCCACAAGTGGAAACATTTTCACTCTTGGAGAAGGAGCTGTGTCTTGGAAATCATCCAAACAAACGTGTATAGCTCGCTCAACAATGAAGGCTGAGTTCATAGCTTTAGACAAAGCCGGTGAAGAAGCTGAATGGCTTTAGAATTTTTTGAAAGATATTCCGTTTTGGCCCAAACCACTGACACCTATTTGCATTCACTGTGATAGTCAATCAGCTATAGGAAGGGCAAAGAATGTTATGTATAATGGTAAAAGTCGTCATATAAGACGAAGACATAAAACCGTTAGACAACTGATCTCTAGAGGAATCATTTCAATTGACTTCATAAAGTCAAAGGAAAATGTGTCGGATCCGCTTACTAAAGGCCTTACTAGAGAAGTAGTTGAGTTCACAACAAAGGGAATGGGTCTGTGGCTGATGGAAATTCAATCATAAAGGTAACTCTACCTAGAAGACTGGAGATCCCCAAGTCTAGGTTCAAGGAGATCAAACAAAGTTATGAAAGACAGTGGAACATTGTCAAAATGAAACTATATGATCCATTCTCATGAAAGGACAATGTTAGGGTACAAGGATAAAGAGATTAAAGCTTTTTAATGACTATCTAATTCTGATGCAGGAATTATCAAAAAATGTAATCTCTGGGGTTACAGATTAGAAATCACCTATGTAAGTGTGAAGTGTAAGCCTCTTCAAGGAGAAGTTAGCAAGGCCAAATTCTCTATACACTTATGAAACCATGAGGTATTCATGGCTGAAACAAACACAATAATGAGAACCAAAGACGTTTAAGGGTTAATTGTGTGACTTATGTTGTCTAGATATACACCAAAGCTCGAGGTTCAAAGATATCAAATCTACTGATTGACCGAGTATATCCAATATAAGTTCACTATGGAAAGTTCAAAGGGAAACCTACTTATCCAAATGCAGCTAATTCTTAATTGCAAATCATATAGTTTTTATGCATGTCCTCTTCTTTTAGGCCATTCCCCATTCATGTGGGGGATTGTTGGAATTTAAAGACATGAAGTGTCTTAAATTAATTGGAGTGAAAGGGAAATGGAGGAAATAATTTTTGGAGGGAAATGAAAAATTCAAATTCATTAAAGTCTTGCAAAGTGGATTGTCCCACATTGGATGGGAAACCATCCAATATGTGTTTATATTGAGAAACACATTCTCTATCTCTCAAAAGGTTGAGAAGAAGGAAAACCCCTTGTGCCATTGTCGTCGCTCGGCTCGGCTTCGGCTTTGGCTTTGGATTTGGATTTGGTCAAATGATCGATAAGATTAATTTTTCGACCTAATCTTAATTAATTGACAGTCTCCTCCCATTATTATTTTTTTAACTAAAAAAGAAGAAGTTAACAGCCGTGTCTATTAACCCAACGTTCTTCTTTCCAACAGTCGTGTCTGTTACTCCATTCCTGAACAAGTCTGTTCGCTCTTGTCACTGGCCTATAAATTCCAGAGGCTTTGCCTCATTTTAGTACTCAGTTTTTTTCAGTCATCTCTCTCAAAACTCTCCATCTTCCTAACTAAAATACTGCATTATTTTCATCAAAACAAAACAGTAAGTCGTGTGATTTGCAGCGTATCTTTGAGTTCGTTAGAATTCTGTGATTTAATATTTTTCTGTTCTATCCTGGGAGGAAGTAACCCATAATACTTGGCAACTGTGGGAGGGTTATAATTCCTTACAAAGACATAAGAAATTTGTGAGATTGGATTTAATATTCTGCTTCATCTCTTTTCATTTTCCGTTAAACATCTTTCGAACCAGAATACTGTTAATAACAAGCTTAAGGAATTATAATTTGTTTTTAGTAACAGTATTATGATTTTGCTTGGTTTTGAAGTAATAAAAACTTCATCAAATAAAATTGATTTTTAGTAATCGGTTTGAAGATTAAAAACTTCACCAGATTGCTAATTTCGATTGTATTATTTAAAATTGGTTTGTAGTAGTCGGTTTGAAGATTATAACTTCACCAGATTGCTAACTTTGGTTTGTGTTATTTTTCCAGAAAAAAAATGACGAATGGAACGAGTGATGTTGTTTCTGCTAACAATGTGACAGAACAAATTTGTTATGCTCAGGCTGCTGCACCAAATGTTGCCACTGCACCAACAATAGCCAAGGCTGAAAAACCCGGTAAATTTATCGGGGTTGATTTCAAACGTTGGTAGCAGAAGATGTTCTTCTATCTGACAACCCTCAGTCTGCAAAGGTTTATCAGTGAAGACGAACTTGTTGTGGTTGAAGGCACTCCTGACAATGAGAAATTTCTGGAACTGAGGCTTGGAAACATTCTGACTTCCTTTGTAGAATTATGTTCTAAATGGTTTAGAAATAGTTTTTACAGTGTCTTTAGTGTTTGTAAAACTTCGAAAGAGTTGAGGTACGCTCTTCAGAAGAAGTACAAAACTGAAGATGTTGGTTTTAAGAAGTTTGTTGCTGCCAAGTTTCTAGATTTTAAAATAGTGGGCAGCAAGTCTGTTATCTCTCAAGTTCAGGAGTTGCAAGTGCTGGTTCATGATATGATTGCAGAGGGCTTGGTGATCAATGAAGCCTTTCAAGTGGCGGCATTTATTGAAAAATTGCCTCCATTGTGGAAGGACTTTAAAAATCAACTAAAGCACAAATGCAAGGAGATGACACTTGAAGATCTTGTGGTGCACATAAAGATAGAAAAAGATAACAAAGCAGCAGAAAAGAAGTCTCGTACAAGTTCTTCCATTGCAGGTGCAAATATTGTTGAAGAGGCCCCAACTAATAGCAAGAAAAAGAAGAAGCCGTCTGGGCCAAAGCAGAATCCGCCTAAGAAGAAGTTTAAAGGCAACTGCCACAATTATGAGAAATATGGGCACAAGATTGTAGAATGTCGTGCTCCAAAGAAGGAAAAGAAAACCCAACAAGAAAACATTGTTGAAAAGAACAATGTTGTGGGAAACTTGTGTGCTATTCTCTCTGAATGTAACTTGGTAGGAAACTCAAAGGAATGGTGGATTGATTCAGGAGCTATACGACATGTTTGTGCTAATAAAGGGTTGTTTAATTCTTATGATTTTGCAGGTCCAGACGCCGCAACTGTGAAGATTGAAGGCTATGGGAAGATTTGCTTGAAGATGACGTCTGGCAAAGTAGTTACTTTAAATAATGTACTCCATGTTCCAGAAATTAGGAAGAACTTAGTTAGTGTTGGACTTCTCGTTAAAAAGGGGTTTAAGTGCATTTTTGTTTCAGACAAGATTGTAATAACTAAGAATGAATTGCATGTAGGAAAAGGTTACCTAAATAAGGGCCGTTTCAAACTGAATGCAATAGCTATTGATATGAATAGAGTTTAATCTTCTTCTTATTTGGTTGAGTCTAATTCATTATGGCATTTCCATTTAGGTCATGTTAACTTCAAGACATTGCGAAAAATGATCAATTTGGAAATATTGCCTAAGTTTAATTGTAAAAATATAAAGTGTCACATATGTGTGGAGTCTAAGTATGCTAAGCATCCTTTTAGGCCAGTTGAAAGGAATTCAAATCCTTTGGACTTAATTCACACTGATATTTGTGATATGAAGTCAATACCATCTCGTAGTGGAAAAAAGTATTTCATAACTTTTATTGACGATAGTACAAGATATTGTTATGTATACTTGTTAAATAGTAAGGATGAGGCAATAAATGCATTTAATCAATATAAGAATGAAGTTGAAACTCAATTAAATAGTAAAATAAAAATGATAAGAAGTGATAGGGGAGGTGAGTATGAATCACCATTTGAAGAAATATGTTTGGAGTATGGTATCATATACCAAACAACTTCCCCTTACTTACCACAATCCAACAGGATTGCAGAAAGAAAGAATAGAACTCTTAAGGAGATTATGAATGCTTTATTGATAACTTCTGGGTTACCACAGAACTTGTGGGGGGAAGCTGTTCTAACAGCAAACAGAATTCTTAATAAAATTCCCCATACCAAACGCAATCCATACCATATAAAAAATGGAAAGGAAGAAGTCCTAACTTGAAATATTTCAAAGTGTGGGGGTGCTTGGCAAAGGTTCAAGTTCCTAAACCCAAAAGAGTTAAGACCCAATACTATGGATTGTGTATTTATAGGATATGCAACAAATTGTAAAGCATATCATTTTCTAGTTCACAAATCAGAAAATCCTGAAATTCAAGTGAATACAGTAATGGAATCAAATAATGCTGAATTTTTTAGCATATATTTCAATATAAAATTGAAGATTAGACATCTATTCCAAGGAATATACGTCCACGGGAAGAAACAAATGATGAGATGCATAATGAGGAGAATCCAAGACGTAGCAAACGTCGAAGGAAGTCTACATCTTTTGGTCCAGATTTTTTAACCTTTCTACTAGAAAATGAGCCACACATATATATATATATATATATATATATATATATATATATATATATATATATAGAGGAGAGTAAATTTACCCTGTTAAAATAAACTCGGTATTCACTCAAAAAATAATTATCAAAATAAGCCTGAATTTTTCAAAAAAAAAAGTGTCATCCTATTCCTGAAATATTTAAGAACTACGCGGGTCTGATTCTCACCAGATGTGAGATACGTAGGCAACCTCCATAGGGTTCGGCCCCATTATTTAAAAAAAAAAAGGAAATGTGTCTAGCATTTTTCTTTATAAAAAATAAATAAGAAGACCCAGCTTCGGTTAATCCCTAACCGTTTTTGTCGGAATAGCCTTAAAACATCTTCAAAATTGTCGAAAGGATGTTCTCGCAAGAACGGACATGTTTGTCAAATGAGCATCGCCTTTATCGTGATGCCCTTTCCCCGGCCCTAAAGCTATCCTTGGATGTAAGAACGTGTAATAATTCCAAAAATAGACCCCATCTCTTTGATTTTTCTCAAAATTGAGTTATTTAAGAAAGATTATTTTACAAAACGAGTGCATTGGTTTTGTCTCTTGAGACTAGTGTCAACCCTAACCTTAATCACCCACAGGTACAAAATAAGCACTATCCAGAACACATCGTTGATGGTTGTAGATGAGGCTCCACTTCAGCTTCAGATGTGGTTGTATGACTTAGGAGAAGATGGTCAGGAATGAGTCTCTAACTATCTGGGAGGTTACAGATATTATGAAAGTTAAACCATGCGATGATTTGATTGAGGCACTGGTGACTTTTTGGGACCCTGTTCATAATGTCTTCCGCCTCTCTGATTTTGAGCTTACTACCACTTTAGAAGAGATAGCTGGATATTCCAGATTTGGCAGGGATTTGAGAAACCAGACGCTCATATTCCTGAAGGCTCCCTCTGTGCACCGATTCTTTGGTCTTCTAAACATCAGTAATCAAATCAGAAAGACTAACGTAGTCAAAGGGTGTTGTTCTTTCTACTTCCTATATTCTAGGTTCGGGTGGTCAAATGGGTTTGAAATTCATGAAAAGGGCCTTAGCAACAAGCAGAACAAGGATACATGGCAGATTCACCGTCGTTTCGCCTTTATAGTGGCATTTCTAGGAATCATGGTCTTCCCAAACAAAGAGCGAATAATTGACATCCGCATAGCTAGGGTCGTACACATCCTCACTACCAAAGAACATCACACTCTTTCCCTGATCATTCTATCCGACATTTATCGGGCATTGACTTTGTGTAAGTACGGGGCAAAATTCTTCGAAGGGTGCAATATTTTGTTGCAAATGTGATTGATTGGACATCTCCGACATCACTCCAAGTTCATGCGGTATGGTCCGAGCAAGGACAATTTCATTGAGAGTTATGAAGAAAGAATAAAAGATTATAATTCTCCAGAAGGGATGGAAGACTGGATATCCCATCTAAGATCTTTAAATGCAAGTCAAATTGAGTGGATTTTGCGATGGCTCCCGGTAAGAGAAGTGATACACATGTCGGCCCTAAAGAGTTATTTGTTGCTGTTGGGTTTGAGAAGTGTCCAGCCGTATGTGCTATTGAGAGTTCTAAGACAGCTAGGAAGGTACCAAGTGGTGCCTGATGATAAAGGTTTGAGTGTGTACTCCCCGAGGCTTTAATCCAACAAATTTGGAATGGTTGTCGCTACTTGAAAGATGGTACCCAAGTTCCAGATCCTGTGAAAGGTGAGATAGATTCGGGTTATGCTATGTGGTTTGAGAAGAGATCTCGCGTGGATGATGAACCCGAGCCTAAAAGGTCCGTAAAAAGACCGCATGTTCAAACCTTTGATGATAAAATCCAAGAACAATTGGCTTGGGGTGAAAAAGAAAAGGGATACAAAGAAATTATTCATGCCTTAAAAGAAAACTTGAGAAACCTCAATTTTGAGAAAGGCTTACAAGCACAAGAAGCAGAAGGTGAAAAGAAGAGTCTGATTCGCGAGAATGAAGCCCTCCATGTTCGGCTTCAACAGATGAAGAAAGCCTCTGAAGTGCCAGTGAGAAGTTGGAAAGATCAGAGAACAATTGCCAGTCTGATAGAAAAGGTGCAAGATTATGACTCCATCTTGGCAAAGACTGAAAAGGCGTTGGACAAAGCTAAGGAACAAATCGTACAATTAAATCAGAAGGCCCAATCTAGTAAGGATCGCCAAGTAACAAAAATTTGAAGAAGAGAGGGCTCAATTCGATAGAGAGAGAGAGAGAGAGAGAGAGAGAGAGAGAGAGAGAGAGAGAGAGAGAGAGAGAGAGAGAGAGATGGCCCATTGGGTACATTCAGAAGCTCAGCTCCATGCACAGTTGGAAGAAATGAGAAGTTACAATAGAGAATATCAGCATGCAGATATTGATAAAGAGAGGGCACAGGCGAGACTCGAGCATGCCAGACTTTGGGCTCAGTTGGAGTCAGCTTTAGAACGCGAGGGCCACATAAGAGAGATAAGTACCACTCGCCAGCAGCAATTACAAGATCGAGACCAGAATTTCCGGTACTTCACAGATCAAGTCCATAATTTGGCTGTTTATACCGCTCAAAGTTATATGAACTGCCAAGGGATGGATTATGAGAAGTTTTTGGAGCATGTACCTACTTTTGATCGTCATCTTGCAGCAGAGTTATAGAAGATGTACCGTACATTGGGGGGTCAGCCAGGTCAAGCCCCACCATGAGCAGATGTTCCAGTGGTTGAAAGCAAAAGAATGTAAAGTTGAAACATAGTCATAGTTGTTAGTATTTTCCATATAGCAGTTATGTTCTAGTTTGAGTCATTATTAAGTCCTTTAAATCATTATTTTTAGTCTTGTCAAAGTCTGTTAAGTTGTGTTCGATGTAATGTCCTTTCTGTCATTGTATTTTGAATTGTTCTGCTTTTTTTTAAAAAAAAAACCAAAACTATTATTGTTTTCTCCTGAAATATGTAATGGTCTGATTCATGCAGTGTCATGATACGTAGGTAATCCTCATCGGATGCGATCATAACCATAATTAATCTGAAAAAAAACAAGCAAAAATAAAAAAAATAAAAAGGGCGTCAAATTCAAGATGTAAATAAACTAATAAACCAATAAGCTGGGATAAAGCATGAAGCCTTCCAAACTCATTCTAGAAATTAAAATGGCATTAGGTGCATGACACACAATGTGTGATTAATATCTGTAAAATTTCTAACTCTAACATATTTGTTGTTTGTCATTTTTAAAAGATAAATGTAAACAGAGGTGGTTGGTTTATAGTTTAAACTGGCGACTCACCCTTACAACACGAGATCAAAAGGAAAAAGTAGAATGACGAACAACAGTGAAAATGAGTTAGATAATGATGATGTCCATGGATAATTGGTCGAACAAGGTTCGGGACTAGTTGAAGAAGAAAGAGTGTTGAAACAACAATTGACAGAGATGTACCAAGCCTGGGTGAGTGGACAGGCACCGCCCTCACTACCCATAGGGCCTTCGGATAATCTTCATAATGTGTTAGTTGCAAATTAAGTGCCCATCTCCATAATAAGTAACCCATTGTACTAACCTAGTTTCAGTCCGAGCATTAACCTTCCCACTATCCCTGGTACCTCCTTTCCACGTCCTTCAACCGCACCCCTCAGAAATGACACGCATTATGTACCCATTGTCCCTACTTTCACCGTTCCTCAACCGGCTCTCGCTCAAAATCTCAACAATGATCCACAGCTGAATGCCCATGATACCCAACATTACTCTCCAGAACTGACTTTCAAGGTTCCAGACTCATACAAGCATACTCCTTAGAACATGTTCCAATTGAGATCGAAAAGCCTGACAAGAATATGGAATAAGAGGAAATGACCAGAAAAATGAAGAGCTTGGAACAAACCATGAGAAACATACAGGGATTGGGAGGCCACAAGAGTGTTTCGTTCAATGATTTATGCATGTTTCCCCATGTTCATTTGCCACCCGTCTTCAAGACCCCTAAGTTTGACAAGTATGATGGTCACGATGATCCTGTGTCCCACTTGAAGAGGTATTGTAACCAATTGAGGGGAACATGAGGCAAAGAAGAATTACTCATGGCTTATTTTGGAGAAAGTTTGACAGGAACTGCTTCAGAGTGGTTCATAGATCTAGACATATCTCACTGGCATGTTTGGAACGATATGGCTCAAGATTTTGTCCAACAATTTCAGTATAATATTGATATAGTGCCAGAACGCTCCTACCTTGTCAACATAAAGAAGAAACCAACAAAAAGCTTCAGAGAATATGCAATCAAGTGGAGAGAGTAGGCTGTTAGGGTCAAACCAACAATGGAAGAGGGAGAAATGATTGACTACTTTCTCCAAGCTCAAGATCCTGATTACCTCCATTATATGTTGGCCGCCATTGGTAAACCTTTTGCTGAGGCGATTAATATTGGGGAAATAGTTGAGAATGGCATGAATTCGGGCAAATTGTGAGTCAGGCAGCCCTTAAGGCGACCACCCAAGCAATTCAAAACGGATCATGCAATTTCGGAAATCGAAAATAGAAGGAGGAAGAATCTATGATGGCATCTGGATTAGGAGGAGTTCAAAGAGGAATAGTTCCTTTGTACGTGCAATTCCAACAAGGACATTCCAATTCTCCTCAACATTGTTATCTGCCTCAGGATCCCCGGTAGTCAGTTCCCTCGCAACAATACACAATGTTTAATGTTGAGGCTTATGCTAGGCCTCCCAATCACCAACAATGGCGAGCACCGATTACATAAGGCTCCCGTCAACTCCGGCCAAATTTTCAGGCACCATATATAATTCTCGTCCCAAGCAAGAATATGTGAGAGAACAGGAGCCAAATAAAGATTTCACCCCAATTGGAGAATACTATACAAGCTTATTTCGAAAGCTAATGTAGTTGAAGTTGATTAAACCTAACATGCCGCGTTATGTGAATCTGAATTCAAAAGGTTTTGACTCCAATGCAAGATGTAAGTATTAGTCTAACACCCAAGGTCATAGTACCGAAAATTATTGGACATTAAAGAAAGCCATTGAAAATTTGATTGAAGAAAAGGCAATTGTGGTGACAAACAATAAGGATACTCATAATATCACAAATAATCCGCTCCTAGCTCATAATAATACACATTTTATTGGGATGATTTGTGATGATCGGGATTATAAGCAATTTGGCAAAACAGAGATGGTCATTGGGACCATAGGGCAAGAGCCAAAAATGATAGTAAGCCCGCCGCAATTGGCACCGTTGATTGTGAAAGGTGCAAGTTCTAGTTCAAACTTGGCAGGTTCTGAAAAAATGGTTCTCTATGTCCCTGTAAGCACAAAAAAGATTGAGGTTCAATTGGGTGGGCCATAACTTTACATCCCTCGGGGCATTCAAAAGATTGTTCCGAATAATGTTTTGAGAAATATAGCAGATCCAGTTATGATCCGACCTGTTGCACAACTCCCAGTGTCAAACATGAAAGCTATTCAAATCTGAATCTCACATCACCAACAATTCATGCACATTTAGGTTTATTGCCATGTTCAGACCCATGATGCAAGCTTCTTATTCTGCCATATTATTTGTACAGAAGAAATAAAGTCGCGTCGTGGCAGGGTAATGTTCGCAATCGGTGATACAAGAATTGCCCCAATCCCTACGCCTTTGATGTTGACAGCCCCATCAAAGTATAGTTTCCAAACTTGACTGTCATCGTGGACTACGTATTCAACTAAATTAACGTCTTCATTTGGGAAGTATGCGTTCAAAGATTCATATTCATCACCTACCAGGTTTTCTGCCAGATGATCAGCCAAAGCTTGTGCCTCAATGGCAGTGCGAGTAACATAAACAATATTAAACTCTGTCAGCAAGATTTGCCACTTTGCCAATCTGCCAGTTGGCATCGGCTTCTGAAAGATGTATTATAGTGGATCCATTTGGGATATGAGGTAAGTTTTATAGGCCAAAAGATAATTCCTAAGCTTCTGAGCGACCCATGTTAAGGCACAACATGTCCTATCCAAAAGAGTGTATTTAGCCTTATAAGTGGTGCACGTTTTGCTCAAATAATATATTGCGTGTTTATTTTTTCCTGTAGCATCATGTTGACCCAGAACACAACCAAAGGAACTATCCATTACTGACAGATATAAAAATAGAGGCCTACCAGGTTCCGGCGTGACCAAAATAGGGGTATTTGACAAATATTCCTTAATCTTATCAAAAGCTTCTTGGCACTCATCTGTCCACTTGATAGCGACGTTCTTTTTCAACAACTTGAAAATAGGATCACATGCGGTTGTAAGCTGCACGATGAACCTGTTGATGTAATTCAACCTCCTGAGTAAACCCATGATTTTTTTTTATTCTTCGGGGGAGGCAGTTCTCGAATGGTTTTTATCTTGGAAGGATCTAACTCAATGACTCTTCGACTAACTATAAAATCCAAAAGCTTCCCAAAAGGAACTCCAAATGCACATTTGGCAGGATTGAGTTTCATATTATACCTTCGTAGCCTTTCAAAGAACTTTTTCAAGTCTTGCACATGATCCACTTGTGTTCTGGATTTAATAATCACATCATCAACATACACTCCAATATCTTTATGCACCGTGTCATGGAATATGGTAGTCACGACCCTCATGTAAGTTGCCCCTGTATTTTTCAAACCAAATGACATGACCCTATAACAGTATGTTCCCCATGGAGTGGTGAAGGAGGTCTTTTCTGCATCTTCTTCATCCATCAAATTTGGTGATATCCGGCATGACAATCCACAAAAGATTGGATCTCATGTTTAGCACAATTGTCAACAAGGATATGAATGTTGGATAAGGGAAAGTTGTCCTTTGGACTTGCTTTGTTTAAATCCCTATAGTCAACACAAACTCTAATTTTCCCGTCCTTCTTTGGTACTGGCACCACATATTCTAACCATGTAGTATATCGGATGACCCTAATCACATTTGCACTTAGGTGCTTCGTGACCTTATTTAATCTTATCACTCATGTCTGTCTTAAACTTCCTTTATTTTTGTTAGATTGGTGAAAAATTAGGATGTGTGGGAAGCTTATGAACCAATAAATTGTCACTCAAACCCGGCATGTCATCATACAACCAAGAAAATACATCTCTATTCTGGAACAAAACTTGAATTATGGCATCTCTCATCTTTTGTTCAGTATGAATTTTCCGGGGCCTTACAAAGAGGGGGAGGATGTAATGACCCGATCGATTGTTTCATGAGTTTCAGCCTTGATTCTCGCATTTCTACTTCTTATTGAGTTGTTCAGCTATATTTTATCATATCGTGTTGGTTGTTCTGTGTTCGGAGAGGTATTGGAGTGGAATGAGACACTTACTCTCTAATTTTAAAGCTTAAGTTGGAAAAAAGTCAACCGCATGTTGACTTATGTATAAAAGACCTCGAATGTGAATTCTAACGGTTCATGTATCTTTGGTAGGTGATTTTGGACTTAGGAGAGTGTTCGAAGTAATTTGGAGGTTCGTGGTAGATTTAGGCTTGAATTGGCAAAATTGGAAACTTATCATTTTCTGGTCGATACTGGAAATCTTGATATCGTGTTAGAATGTAATTACGAAAATTGGAGTAGGTCCATTGTGTTATTTGTGATATGTGTGCAAAATTTTAGGTCATTCGGATGAGGTTTGGTAGGTTTTGGCATCTTTTGCGGAATTTAAAAGTTTGGAAATCCTTAGGCTTGAATCCGAGGGTGATTTGGTATTTTGATATTGTTTTCATGTTATTTGTTGGATTAAGTTTGAATGGTGATATGTGACTTGTTGTAATCTTTGGTTGAGGTCCTGAGGGTCTCGGGATAATTTCGGACGGCCATCGTAAAGTTTGAACTTGAGAAATTGCAGCTTGTGCTGCTACTTCTGTCATATCCGCACCTGCGGATTTGGGATGGTAGGTGCAAGCTCCACATGAGCGGAAAGGAAGTGCATGTGCATGGAGTACCGCATGTTTATCTTGGTATACCGCATCTGCGATGCCGCAGGTGAGGTAAGGTGAACGCAGATGCCAGGGATGGCAAGTTAAGTGAAATCCGCAGAAGCGAAAGAGCAAGTGCAAAATCCTTGGGGCAGAAAGTATATAAAGGACCTTTCGTGAATTTTGGGTTATTCTTCACAATTTCAACTCGGATTTTGGAGCTTTTGGAGGGTTTTGAATAGGGGTTCAAGGGGAAACTCGTTGAGGTAATGTTTTTGAACCTAAAACTCGATTTTATGGTGATTTTCAGTTGATTAAGCATGAAATTTGTGGGATTTAAGGTGAAAATTGGGGAATTAGGAATTGGAACTTGAGAGTTAAAATTGGTCGTTTGAGGGGTCAAATGAAGTTAGATTTTGGTAAATTTGGTGTGTATGGACTCACGAGAGGATGAAAATTCTGGTTTTGTAATTTTTTTGGATTTCAATACGTGGGCCTGGAGGTCGGGTTTGGCCAATTTTGGGATTTTTGATTTAATTTGATAATTTTCACATGGGCTTTATTCCTTTAGCGTGTATTACTAATGTAATACTGATTTTGGTTAGATTCAGAGCATTTGGAGGCTGAGTCAAGAGGTAAAGGCATCGCAGGTTAGAGTTTGGTTCGGTTTGAGGTAAGTAATGATTATAAATCTTGTTCTGAGGGATGAAACCCCGGATTACACATCGTTTCACTATTTTGAGGTGACACACATGCTAGATGATGAGCGTGAGGGCGTGCACCATTGGGGATTGTGACTTGGTCCGTTCTGTAGAGACTATTAAGTTGCGTTTTTGACTGAAAACTACTTGATACTATAATACTTTGGAGATTATTACTATATTTTGGGCTGAATGTTATATTTGGGCCTACTGCCAAACTGTTTGGTACCTTAGGGGCTTTTTACTACTATTACTCAATAATTTGATTTAATATCTATACTCAATCATGCTATATTTTACTAATTTCATAACTCAGTCTTATTTACTCTAATTTGATGCATAAAGTGATATTTTGGGCTAAGTACCCTATTTTACTGTTAGGCCGAGTGGCTTGAGAGGTTTCTGACTAAATAAGACCGAGGGCCTATCTTGTGAGGATATCATGGGATCAGTCTGTACGCCGTAACATGTTGTACTGGTTTGTGATATATGAGAGGCCGAGGACCTGATTTATTATGCCATGAGATGGCTTATTATAGCGCTTGGGCTGTAGGAGCCCCTTCAGAGTCTTAACACCCCTAGTGAGCGCGGGTAACTAAAGTGAGTGATATGATGTTGCCTGAGCAGATATTCTTGATCTATGTTGTGCCCGAGGGGCTGATTACAAGTGATTGTGAGATTGCCCGAGGGGCTGGTTCTGATTGATATTGTGCCCGAGGGACGGTTTATGATATATGTTTGGCCCGAGGGGCTATTTATGTCATTCTTACTCTAAATTTCATTGAATCTCTGTTGAAACTGTTAGAAAGACATTTTAAAGGATTTTTACTAAAATTTTAACGAGATAATTTGATTTCTATATTGTTTTGAAAACATATTGTACTTACTGTGGTGCTATGGCGTGGATTTATGTGTTTTATTACTGCTCAGTCTTTATTTACTTTTATTACTTATTGAGTTGGCATAATGACATTACTCCCTGCATCTTGTGTGCTGATCTAGGAGTTATGGGTCATGATAGCGAGCACTGATCCATCATCCATCGTGGATACCCGGAGTCAGCATGGTATCTACATGGTGATCACATCCTTGCTCTTCTCCCTCTTAACGTTTTATTTCCAAGACTGTAATAGTCTTCATTGTATTCAGACAAATCTTAGTAGATGCTCGTGAGTTGTGATATCTCGATGTCGGGCTTGTGTTTCTTCCGCACTTGATATTTAGACTCTTGTTATGGGATTTTATTAATTAATAGCTTAAAATGTCCTTATTTCAAAATATCAGTTTGATTTGGGATTGTGTCGGCTAGCCTAGTTTTATGATAGGCACCATTATGACCGGGTTGATTTTGGTGTCGTAACATTTACTAAAGAAATTGGTTCTTTGCCTTACACCTTATGCGTAAACGGAATAAACATTAAAAATATAAACAATAATTTTTATGTGGAAAATCATCCGGCTCAAAGGTGCAAAAATTACAACCTATCATGTAGGATTTTAACTTCAACTTCAATTGAACAAAATGAGCTAATGTACTGATTACAAGACCTGTAAATCACTACCCCCACAATTCTCTTACTTCAACTATTTTAATGAATTACAAGTTACTCTAACTTGCATCCTCAAACACTTACACGAACTAACAAATTATGAATGTCAACTTGATTATAACTCGATTTCCTAATACACATTAACTAATAGACTCTAGAAGAGCACTAAGATTATTAACCGACTTGAGTGTTGAAAATATTGTTCCACAGTTGACGTGCAAAAGGATGATGTCCTCGGTCCATCAGGAATATATTTAACTTCACTGTACTCCGAGATCTTTGGGAGTTCTATGCATAGTCAACTTCTCATTTGATAGGACTCTTAAAGCTCCAAGTACTCCAGAAGTCTTGTAACTTTATTTATCACTTATGCAAGTATATATTCTTAGACAGAAATGCTTATCACATTAACAACTTTCCTCCAGCAATTTTGAACTATAGTAACTTTGTGCAAAACTTACTGATGTGCAACAATTACTACCTTGTAAGAACCTTCAATAACTACCTTGAGGACTTTGTTCTTAGCACACATTTAATGGACGCACTTTGTTAATTATCAAAACTCCAATACATCAACAAATTTTCCCTTTTTAGTGATGACAAACTTTGCGCATAAACCAGGTACTTGCATTCATAATCATATCATTACAACAACAGCAACATGTGAACAACACAACACCAATACAATATGACACAAACACATTGGGACCCAATTTAAAGCAAGTATATCAAGCACCCCTTAATTCTATCTTCCCCCTTTTGCCACCATAAAAGAAACAAAAAGCTGTTAGACAGTCCAAGCACAGTTAATGCATGATTCATGGTCATCGAGGCTACAACACAAGCACAAGAAATATCAAAACAAACAAACTATACAAATGATAAAAACTATGTGAGAAGCAGGTAAATAACATAAGAAAGTTTATTAAGTAGTGCCAAATTAAGCCTAAGTCCTTGAACTAAAACATTAAAACAAAATAAGCTGAAACATCCTGCAAACTACTCAGAACTAGAATAACAACAAAAAAGGCACCACTGTTAACAAAAAAGTCTAGAGACAAATATTAAAGGACTAGGATCAAGGGTGAGAAGAAAAGGGAGTTAAGGCTTTCACAACGGTGGCAATCCGTTGAG
>MU680066.1:122617-133881 GCA_026770625.1 Nicotiana glauca | reverse complement strand
TCTCTCTCTCTCTCTCTCTCTCTCTCTCTCTCTCTCTCTCTCTCTCTCTCTCTCTTTTCTAAGCTCCTCCCTAAGTTGCCTGGTTTTTTTTGTAGCTCATCATTGTCTTCCCTAATCTTAGCATTCTCCTCCAAAGCCAATTCCAACCTTTTAGAGAGTCGAACTACCCTGTTCCTCCTACGTAAAATGGCAGAACCAGTTGGCCCTCTAGACTTGATCTCAATATAACCACACTGCTTGAGTATAATAGATTCTATAAAATAGTTGTGATTCCCAAATTTCATCTCAGGAAAAGCTATGTTAAGTTTGTCAAACATATCAATTAGCATGAATCCATAAGGCATGGCATGCTTAGGCTTAGAGGTGTCTGCAACCTTTGCCACATCATAGGCCAGGAAGGTTTATAGTTCTGCCTATATCCAACAACTGAATTACAACCATATCAAGCAGGGTGGCCTTATGCCTCCTCTCAGGTCTTTGAAAAATGTAGGAGTTCACAAAGTGAAACAGTAATTTATGTAAAGGAGTCATATGAGTCTTGTACACCATCTAGGGAGCATCCAGATCAAACTTTTGGAGAACTTTCTGGTAACTACAATGGCCGTGTCCACATCATTGTCAGTAGTAGGCTACTTCTTTTTCAGATAGTTGTCAAATACCAGGGAAGGAATATTTAGTAGCAGCCCGAGCTCTTCAACATCAAACTTATATAAAATTCTCCAACAGAACTCTTTACTACCTTGCCATCAGATTAGAAGTTTGCAAAAAAAACTCGACCACAACAGGCACATATATAGGGAGAAAAGGGCTTACCAAACATATGTGTCCATCCCTACATGTCAAGCTTTTCAACCAATTGGGTCATGCCCTTATCATCAGTATTTGTAAGTATATTCCCAGTCAACACTTTTCTGTTCTTAAACTCAGTCAACCTGTCAACCATAGCAGACACAACCTTCTTCTTCTTTCCTTTGCTGGGTTTTTGAGAGGTGGCAATTGCCTTAGTGGGTTTAGCATTAGTCATTTTCACTGGTGATTTCTTGGCCTGTAGAGAAGGACCATATTTATCCTCTTTATCCAACTCAACTACAGGTTCAACAGCAGGAATTTGCTTTCTTGTTTTCTTAGCGCTCCTAGACTACTTGATTATCTGTTCATCAATAACTTTTCTTTTGCTCCTGGGAGTCCTAGCAGGAGGAGCCACTTCCTTTTTCGCCTGGGGAATTGGTCTTATAGATTTGACAGAGGTCTTCGTGCCCTTTTTTCCTACCTTAGATAAGGGCAAATTATACTCATTAGTGTTAACCTCCTCATCTCCAACAAAAGGAGTTAATGAAAAACTTGGTTCTTCAGATCTTTCCGCTTCACGAACTTCTTCAAAAGGGCCATGACTGTATTCTAAATAACAATTGAGCCTTCAGAATTATCAGTGGCATTATCCTCTCGTCTTTCATATTCAGTACCCTCACTTTCACTTTATTTTTTATCTTTATCACTCTCACTCTCAGAGTCATCCTCTCTCACTTTCTTTTTCTTCTTCTTCAAAGTTTCTCACATATTCACCTAGTTGTTCTTCTATCTCACTCTTTTTTGTCTCACTTGATACCCCCCTCATTCTCACTCTTCTTCTCATCAGTACTAATATCCCAGTAACCCATCCCACTATCCAACCCGCTACGTTAATCAGACGAACTAGTTTTTTCCACCACCAGCGTGGTCCAACATGTTCGGTAGCCAGCTATAATTTATATATTAACTACTACTAGCTTCTTCAGTATTGTGTTGTGTGATAGTATATTGTTTACATAAAATTTAATATATTTAACATGTAGGTATATTATAATCTTAATAGTAAAATACTAAAATAATGGTTAAATAGCTAGTTTATAAGGAATATATCACATCACTAATAAACATATGATAGTTAAATTAATTTGATTACAGGTGCATAGAACTATGAAACCAGAAGATGAGAATATATACATATATTGAGTTGAAAGACACATCATTAATGGGGAACATACATAATTGTTTATGCAAAACCCCCATTACAAGTCTATAACTGATTATAAATAGATATGTGTCATTTTCTAAAAAAGTTTAACACATGTTAAAGCAAAATTAAAAAATTAAAGTGAGTGACAGAGGAAGAAAAAAGTAAATTTTGTGACGTGTTGATATAGGAAAAATTTATACCAGATAACAACATGTAAGGGGAATTGGCAAATTATTGGCCTTAACATATGGTGGCAAAGGCAGCCCAAAAAAATGGCATTGTATAGCCAAATCTCGAAAAATCTACTTCCTATTTATTCTCCCTACACATCTTTTGTATCTCCCTATGTCATGATCCAAATTTTCTATAGGTTGTGATGTCGCCCAACGTCATCCCTAGGCAATCCAACAGTGAACTATAGGTGTATTTGTTCTTTTTAATAATTTTAAAATAGTTGTTCATTTATTAAGTAGATGAAAAGTGGAAAATTATAGCAAAGTAAAGCATAAACTAGTGAAAGAGCAAATGCCGTGAAATAACTACACAGAATCATGAAGTGTCTACTAAAATGCCCCCAAAATCCGGTGTCACAGTGTATGAACAACTAGTAGAATATAAAAATAACCCAAGCTACTGTCTGAAATGAGATAAATAAGATGTAAATACAAACAAGATACTGTGGGTGCTGCATAACAGACTCAGAGAGCACTTCACCACATAGCCTCTGGGTATTGGGGGTACGCGTCTGAATTACTGCAAAATGCACCTTCTCTTAGACCCTGTACAATTAGTGCAGAAGTATAGTGTGAGTACATAAACAACATGTACTTAGTAAGTATCTAGTCTAACC
Source organism: Nicotiana glauca (assembly GCA_026770625.1). Taxonomy (NCBI): domain Eukaryota; kingdom Viridiplantae; phylum Streptophyta; class Magnoliopsida; order Solanales; family Solanaceae; genus Nicotiana; species Nicotiana glauca. Next base: position 131,035 of record MU680066.1, on the reverse strand, counting down.
TCGAAGAAGTAGTAACAAGGAGTCGATATTAACACTTACTGTGGGCAATTAAGTACATAATTTCTAAATAGGCATGGAATACATCAATAATAATAACTAGTAAATAGGTGATTCTTTAACTAGAAGTCAATTTAAGAGTCTAAAATTAATACACATTAACTTCCACGTATATAACCATCATGTAAACTACATTTTCTCAAATTATGAAAATAAAATTAAGTGTAATCGGCTCCGAACATTATCATACATGACTTATGCTGTGGCTGTACAATCCAATCCAGAATAATATGTACACTAATGAGGGTCGACCAACACAAACGATAGATGCATCTATTACATTGCCGAGGCGTTCGGCCCGCTCCACAAGTAGAGAGAATATTTTATGAACATGTGATTTAAAGGCTATCACAAGACTAATTTACAAGGAGGCACAATTTCTATCAAAGACCAAGTAACTCGCCAAAAACTCAAAACAAGTTAAGTTTTGTCTTTATGAATCCTATAAAAAGTTTCAATATAAGTTAAGTAACAAGTAGTGTAACTAACCGACTGGTAGTTTTGCATTTTCAAACCCCGTTTCCATAAATAATACTTTTCGCTTTTGCTTTAGCTAATTTGTGACTTGCGGGGGCGGGCGATTCGGAAGTTAGAAGAGTTTCGGGCAAGATTAAGCCTAGTTGCTTCTTTAAGTTTCTTTAAAAAGGCCAAGTTTGACTTCTGTCAATATTTTGGGAAAACGGACACGGAATCGTGATCCGACAATTTTTGAGGGTCTGTGGGAAAATATGGGACCTGGGCGTATGCCCGAAATCGAATTCCGAGGTCCCTAGCCCGAGTAATGAATTTTTATATAAAATTGTTAAGTTTAAGTTTCAAAGATTTTAATAAACTAAGAAATTATTGTTTTCATAGGTATCGGATTTGGATTTTGATTCCGAAACTTGGTACAAGTCCAAAATATCAGTTAAGACCTGCCCGTAAAATTTGGTATCAATCCGAGTAGTTTAAGGGCGTATTGACCCGTTGTAGGAAAAGTTAAGAGCTTGAGGTTCAATGAATTGATTCATTTGATTTTGGGGGTTGATTCCTCAATTTAATGTTATTTTGGGTGTTTTGAGGGTTCGACTAGGTCCGTCTCGTAATTTCAAACTTGTCGGTATGTCCGGGAGGGGCTCGGGAGCCCCGAGCGTCAAATGGTCGAGGTTCGAACGAAGTTGGAATTTGAAAGGAACCAACTTCTTCTGCTTCTATTAAAACTGCTTCTGCGGCTCTTAGACCGCATAAGCAGTGACTGCATAAGCGGTCCTTTTATCGCAAAAGCGGCCAGGTCGGCCCAGGGGGAAAATCGCAAAAGCGGCCCAGAAACCGCAGAAGCGGTTCCGCTTATGCGGCCCCCATACCGTAGGTGCGGTCGCCCTTTCTTTGCCCAAAACCACATATGCGGTCCATTTTCCGCAGGTGCAGGATTGCAGAAGCGGTCCCCAGACTGCAGAAGCGGAAATCGCAGGGGCAGTGAGCTCATTTAATACGAGCTCAAGTGCATTTATCTCCCATTTTCTCTACACTTGGGCGATTTTGAAGCTTCCAAAGAGGGGATTCCAACATATCATATGAGGTAAGTAATCTCAACTCACCCTTAGTGTAAATACATGTATAATGGGTAGATTAAACACTAGAAATGTGATAGAATCAAAGGGTTAGAGCTAGACCTAGGGTTTTAATAAAATTAAGGTTTAACCACCTAATTGACTATGTAATGAACTAGAAATCATATATTTGTGGTCCTTAGGTGATAGAGAAAAACTTCCCTAAAAAAATCTTGGAATCCAGGCGCGTGGGCCCGGGGTCAGAATTTAGGAAACTAGTGTGAAAGGCTAGGAAATTTCTTAAATGGCTAGAATTCGATCTTGTAAGCCTTTATTTACTAGCTCTTGCTTTATTTGATTAGTTTGGGATTGTCCAGCTTCAAATTAAGGACTCGAGCTCTTTCTTGGATATTGGGAGGGTACTTTGGAGCGAGGTGAGTCTCCTTTCTAACCTTGTAAGAGGGAAATTGTCCCCATAGGATTTTGAATAAGTAATTATTGCTAAATGCGGGGGCTACGTACGTACGAGGTGATGAGAGCCCGTGCGTAGATACTATATGAAAATTGTTCAGGTAGATTAGGACCCACGCATTTCTAATTGGAGAATATTTCTTATTTTAAAATTGCTAAAATGATCGTTATAAATTTCTAGAGACTTGAGAACACGAAAGTGAACGTATAAAATTGTTGAACCTTGGAATGAATTTCCTTGTATGTAATTGAGCCTTATGTGCTTTTCTTGATATTTTCTTGATTATTATGGATCGGGCCGATCGCCGCAGTGATAATAGATGCATCTATGGTTCGTGCCGATCGACCCTCGGTAGTGCACAATTTATTTTCTGTTGGAGCGGGCCGTCGACCTCGGCATGTTTGTGCATGATTTATATGTTGCAGTTAGTTATGACACGATTACTCATTGTATATAAAAGAAGAAACTGGTAATTGGATTAAGGCAAGAATATGAGTATAACCCTTCTGTTGAACCTGTGTTATTGGTAATTCATTGTATTCTATATCTCACTCTATTATATCATATTATTTGGACCTTAGTAAGTATCAAGTCGACCTCTCGTCTCTACTTCTTCGAGATTAGACGGGATACTTACTAAGTACATGTGGTTTATGTACTCATGCTACACTTCTGTACTTAAATGTACATGTTTTGAGGCAGGTGTATCTGGACATTATTCGGGCGCGTAGCAGTCAGCTCGCTCAGGGACTTCTACGGTGAGCTGCCTTCTTTCTCATGCCGATCCACAGCCGAAGGATTCCTTTCTTGTACTTATGATTTCTGTCAATTCTGATTCGGACAGTAGGACAATGTTTTGTATATTTTGTCTATACTCTACTGGCCGCCCGTAGCTAGTGACACCGGGTTCTGGCACACACTGTAGTAGATATTCATTTTTGGGATCTGTATCGCTATGTCAGCACGTTATGATTTTTGCTAGTTTCTTCATTTACTTGAGAACTTTAGTATATCTAGTTTTGGCTAATGTAAAAATAGGGACCTAATCATAATTCCGCAACTTGGATGGCCTAACTATGATGTTAGGCGCCATCATGGCCTATTTATGAAAAATGGGTCGTGACAATATGGTATCAGAGCACTAGGTTCACGTTAGTCTCACAAGTTACGGGCAAACCTAATAGGGTCTTGTAGATCGATATGGAGACGTCTGTATTTATCTTTAAGGGGCTATAGGGTGTTAGGAAAGACTACTCTTTATTCATTTCCATTGTGCAATAGTTAGTGTACTAAGTTTCCTCTTCTATTCTCTCACAGATGGTGAGGACCCGCACCGTCGATATTTCGGACCCGGGAGGAGCTGCTCCCCCTGTTGATAGAGGCCGAGGTAGAGGCCGGGGGAGGGCACCGGCCTGTGGTAGGGGACGAAGGCATCCCAGAGCCGTTCCAGTTGCGCCACCAGCAGACCCTGCAGAGGATCCCATCATTGAGGAGCAGGGCGAGGCGCCCACAGCTGCGCCTACTCCGGTGGATTTCTTGACTGCGCCGTGATTTCAAAAGGTCATGGGCCGTATGCTTCGGTTCATGGACACTATGACTCAAGCTGGTTTATTTCCAGTAGATCCAGCTACCTCACAGGCAGGAGGGGGAGCACAGACCCATACCGCACAGGCTCCAGGTCATGCAGCCGTCGTTTATCATACTCCGGATGCACTACCCGCAGAGGGGGTCTAGCCAGTTATTGCAGCGTCACCCCAGGCCAGGCCAGCTGTGCACGGTAATCCGCAGAAGTTATTAGACAGATGGACCAGACTGCACCCTCTGGTCTTCGGGGGCGAGCGTTATGAGGACGTCCATGATTTCATTGACAGGTGCAGGGACAGACTGCACAATATAAGGATATTGGATTCACACGGAGTCGACTTCACTACTTTCCAGTTGGAGGACAGGGCCCATAGATGGTGGCAGTCTTATTTTCTTAGCAGGCCAGCAGGCGCTCCTCCCCTCACTTGGGGTCAGTTCACTCAGTTATTTCTTGACCGGTACATTCCACCCTCTGAGAGGGAAGAGCTACGTCATTAGTTTGAGTATCTGGAGCAGGGTCATATGTCAGTGACTGACTATGAGGTGAGGTTTTCTGAGTTGTCTCGCCATGCATTAATGATAATTCCCACGGAGGCAGAGAGAGTACGAAGGTTTGTTGCAGGGTTACATCCCACTATCCGGTCGGGTATGGCTCGTGAGGTAGAGATGGGCACATGATATCAGCTAGTACTGGAGATTGCCTGCAGGATCGAGGGTTACAGGTTGAGGGGTAGAGAGCAGATGCAGCAGGATAAGAGGGTCACATTCTCAGGAGAGTTCAGAGGCGCCCCAGCTAGGGGCAGAGGTCACTTTGGGAGGGGTCAGTCCAGTAGGCCCCCAGCTCTAGCACCACCACCTGCTCGTGGTGCTCCAGCGCTCTCCTATTTCAGCACCATGCCAGAGAGTTCGCACCGCCTGCCAGGCATCCAGGGTTCATCTAGTAGGTATTCAGGTCCTCTGGAGTCTTCCGGTCCTTATTTCAGTGCTATGCCGGAGGGTTTTTCCTGCCTGTCGGCTACTCAGGCTTCTTCTAGTGGACCTTCTGGTATTTAGGGTCAGCTATCTGGGCAGCATGCCATTGCACCACGTTGTTTTGAGTGCGGGGATGCAGGCCACATGAGGAGATACTGCTCCAGGCTTAGGGGTAAAGCAGTACAGCAGGGGTAGCAGCCCGTGACTCCAGCACCAGCGGTCCAGTCGCCTAGAAGTGGAGAGCAGACTGGTAGAGGTCGTTCCAGGGGTAGGGGCTAGACAGGGAGAGGTCATCCAGCTACTACTCAGTCCGTTGGAGGCCAGTCAGCCGGTGCTCCAGCTAGATTCTATGCTCTCCCCGCCAGGCCAGATGCATTGGCCTCAGATGCCGTGATCACATGTATTATTTCCGTCAGTGGTAGAGATGCATCGGTATTATTTGATCCAAGGTCCACTTATTCATATGTATCATCTCTGTTTGCTCGTTTCCTGGCCATTTCTCCTAAGCCCTTGAGTGTTCCTGTTCATGTGTCCACTCCTGTGGGCGATTCTGTGATTGTGAACTGGGTCTACCGGTCTTGTGTGGTTACTTTCTGTGGTTTTGAGACTAGAGCAGGTCTCCTGTTGCTCGATATGATCGACTTTGAGGTTATCCTGGGCATGGATTGGTTATCTCCCTATCATGTTGTTCTAGATTGCCATGCCAAGACTGTTTCTCTAGTGATGCTAGGGTTGCCGAGACTAGAGTGGAGGGGCTCCACTATGGATACACCTAGCAGGGTTATTTCCTTCCTAAAGGCTCAACGCATGGTTGAGAAGGGGTGTTTGACCTACTTAGCTTATGTTCGAGACACCACTGCAGAGTCTCCGACGATTGATTCAGTGCCAGTGGTCCGGGAGTTTGCTGATGTTTTTCCTTCTGATCTTGCTGGCATGCCTCCGGATCGTGATATTGATTTCTATATCGACTTGGCTCCAGGCACTCAGCCTATATCTATCCCACCATACCGTATGGCTCTTAGGGAGCTGAAGGAGCTGAAAGAGTAGTTAGAGGAGTTGCTAGCTAAGGGGTTTGTTAGGCCCAGCGTATCGCCTTGGGGTGCACCAGTGCTATTTTTAAAGAAGAAGGATGGGACTATGCGGATGTGCATTGATTACCGCAAGTTGAACAAAGTCAACATTAAGAACAAGTATCCATTGCCCCGTATTGATGATTTGTTTGACCAGTTGCAGGGTGCTAGGGTGTTCTCTAAGATCGACCTGAGATCAGGATATCATCAACTGAAGATTCGGGATTCAGATGTTCCGAAGACCGCATTCAGGACGAGATATGGCCACTATGAGTTCTTGGTGATGTTATTTGGCTTGACTAATGCTCCAGCGGCATTTATGGATCTGATGAACAGAGTGTTCAGGCCCTATATTGATTATTTTGTCATTGTATTCATTGATGACATTTTGATATACTCACGTAGCCTGGGGGAGCACGAGCAACATTTGAGGGTAGTGCTTCAGACCTTGCGAGAGCAGAAACTTTACGCTAAGTTCTCCAAGTGTGAGTTTTGGCTAGAGTCAGTGGCATTCTTGGGGCATATGGTGTCAGGAGAGGGTTTTAAGGTGGATCCCAAGAAGATTGAGGCACTTCAGAGTTGGCCACGTCCTACTTCAGTGATCGAGATCAGGAGTTTCTTGGGGCTAGCAGGCTATTATCGGCGGTTTATGTAGGGCTTTTCATCTATTGCATCACCTCTGACCAGATTAACCCAAAAGGGTGCCCCGTTCTATTGGTCCGATGATTTTGAGGAGAGCTTCCAGAAGCTCAAGACAGCCTTGACTACGACACCAGTTCTTGTATTGCCTTCCGGTTTAGGGACGTATACGGTGCATTGTGATGCTTCTTGCATTGGCTTGGGATGTGTATTGATGCAGTATGGGCGAGTTATTTTATATGCTTCTCGTCAGCTGAAGGTTCATGAGAAAAATTACCCTGTGCATGATCTAGAGTTGGCGGCGATTGTTCATGCTCTTAAGATATGGAGGCATTATTTATATGGGGTGTCATGTGAGGTTTATACAGACCATCACAGCTTACAGCATTTGTTGAAGCAGAGGGATCTTAATTTGAGGCAGCGCAGGTGGCTTGAGATACTAAAGGATTATGACATTACCATTCTTTATCATCCAGGCAAGGCAAATATGGTCGCGGATGCCTTGAGTAGGAAGGCGGAGAGCATGGGTAGCTTGGCATTCATTCCTGCTGAGATGAGACCATTAGCTTTGGACATTCATTCCCTAGCTAACATACTTGTGAGATTGGACATTTCAGAGCCCAGCCGGGTCCTAGCATGTGTGGTTGCTCAGTCTCGTTGTTGGGGGAGATTAAGGCCCGACAGCTCAATGATCCGAACTTGGCAGTTCTCAGAGAGACGGTGCTTCAGGGAGGTGCCAAGGAGATTTCTATTGGCGAGGATGGTGTATTACGGCTCCAAGGCCGTGCATGCATTCGTAATGTTGATGGCTTGAGAGAGAGGATCCTAGAGGAGGTCCACAGTTCGAGGTACTCCATTCATCCAGGTGCTACGAAGATGTACCGTGACTTGAGGCGGCATTTCTGGTGGCGGAGGATGAAGAAGGACATTGCGGAGTATGCAGCTAAATGTTTAAATTGCTAGCAAGTCAAGTATGAGCACCAGAGGCCAGGTGGCCTACTTCAGCGGATGCCCATTCTGGAATAGAAGTGGGAGCGCATCACTATGGATTTCGTATTCGGGTTGCCGCGGACTCAGCGGAAGGTTGATTCAGTGTGGGTCATTGTGGATAGATTGACCAAGTCCGCCCATTTAATACCAGTGGTGACTACTTATACGGTAGAGAGGTATGCTCAGATTTACATCCGGGAGATAGTGAGATTGCACGGTGTGCCGGTCTCCATCGTATCAGACCGAGGCCCTCAGTGCACTTCCCATTTTTGGAGAGCTGTTCAGAGTGAGTTGGGGACCTGTGTGGAGCTTAGCACAACATTTCACCCTCAGACCGACGGGCAGTCGGAGCGGATAATTCAGATTTTAGAGGATATTCTTAGAGCATGTGTGATTGACTTTGGGGGGCAATGGGATCAGTTTTTACCCTTGGCGGAGTTTGCATATAATAACAGCTATCAGTCCAGCATAGAGTTGGCCCCGTATGAGGCATTATATGGTCGACATTGTCGTTCTCCGATCGGGTGGTTTGACCCTAGTGAGGCTAAGCTGCTTGGTACAGATTTGGTTCAGGATGCCTTGGATAAGGTAAAGTTAATTCAAGAGAGGCTCTGCACAGCTTAGTCCAGGCAGAAGAGCTACGCAGATCAGAAGGCGCAGGATGTACCATTTGCAGTTGGTGAGAAGGTCCTCCTGAAGGTTTCGCCCATGAAGGGCATTATGAGATTCGAGAAGAAGGGCAAGTTAAGCCCAAGGTTTATTGGCCCCTTTGAGGTGTTGAGGCGAGTTGGAGAGGTTGCCTATGAGCTTTCCTTACCTCCCAGTTTATCAGGAGTTTATCCAGTCTTCCATGTATCGATGCTCTGGAAATACCATGCGGACTATTCACATGTGTTGGATTTCAGCACCATTCGGTTAGATGAGAGTTTGGGCTACGAGGAGGAGCCAGTTGCCATTGTTGATAGGCAGGACCGCCAATTGATATCCAAGAGGGTTTCTACAGTGAGAGTCCAGTGGAGGGGCCAACCGGTTGAGGAGGCAACCTGGGAGTCCGAGGAGGACATGCGGAGCCGATATCCCCACTTATTCAGCAGTCCAGGTACTT
>MU680066.1:109293-122233 GCA_026770625.1 Nicotiana glauca | reverse complement strand
TCGGAAGTTAGAAGAGTTTCGGGCAAGATTAAGCCTAGTTGCTTCTTTAAGTTTCTTTAAAAAGGCCAAGTTTGACTTCGGTCAACATTTTGAGAAAACGGACCCGGAATCGCGATCCGACAATTCTGAGGGTCCATGGGAAAATATGGGACCTGGGCGTATGCCCGGAATCAAATTCCGAGGTCCCTAGACCGAGTAATGAATTTTTATGTCAAATTGTTAAGTTTAAGTTTCAAAGATTTTCATAAAGTAAGAAATTATTGTTTTCATAGGTATCAGGTTCGGATTCCGATTTCCAAACTTGGTACAAGTCCGACATATCAGTTAAGACCTACCCGTAAAATTTGGTGTCAATCCGAGTAGTTTAAGGGCGTTTTGATCCATTGTAGGAAAGGTTAAGAACTTGAGGTTCAATGATTTGATTCATTTGGTTTTAGATGTTGATTCCTCAATTTAATGTTGTTTTGGTGTTTCGAAGGTTCGACTAGGTCCGCCTCGTGATTTCAAACTTGTCGGTATGTTCGGGCAGGGCTCGGGAGCCCCGAGCGTCAAATGGTCGAGGTTCGAGCGAAGTTGGAATTTGAAAGGAACCAACTTCTGCTGCTTCTGTTAAAATCGCTTCTGCGGATCTTGGACCGCATAAGCGGTGACCGCAGAAGCAGTCCTTTTATCGAAAAAGCGGCCAGGTCGGCCTAGGGTGAAAACCGCAAAAGCGGCCCGGAAACCGCAGAAGCGGTTACGCTTATGCGGCCCGCAGACCACAGGTGCGGTCGCCCTTTCTTTGCCCAAAACCGCATATGCGGTCCATTTTCCGCAGGTGCGGGACCGCAGAAGAGGAAATCGCAGGGGCAGTGATCTCATTTAATACGGGCTCAAGTGCATTTATCTCCCATTTTCTCTACACTTGGGCGATTTTGAAGCTTCCAAAGAGGGGATTCCAACATAGCATATGAGGTAAGTAATCTCCACTCACCCTTATTGTAAATACATGTATAATAGGTAGATTAAACACTAGAAATGTGGTAGAATCAAAGGGTTAGAGCTAGACCTAGAGTTTTAATAAAATTAAGGTTTAACCACCTAATTGGCTATGTAATGAACTAGAAATCATATATTTGTGATCCTTAGGTGATAGAGAACAACTTCCCTCGAAAAATCTCAGAATCCGGGCATGTGGGCCCGGGGTCGGAATTTAGGAAACTAGTGTTAAAGGCTAGGAAATTTCTTAAATGGCTACAATTTGATCTTGTAAGCCTTTATTTACTAGCTCTTGCTTTATTTGATTTGTTTGGGATTGTCCGACTTTGAATTAAGGACTCGATCTCTTTCTTGGATATTGGGAGGGCACTTTGGAGCGAGGTGAGTCTCCTTTCTAACCATGTAAGAGGGAAATTGTCCCCATAGGATTTTGAATAAGTAATTGTTGCTAAATGTGGGGGCTACGTACGTACGAGGTGATGAGAGTCCGTGCGTAGCTACTATATGAAAATTGTTCGGGTAGTTTAGGACCGATGCATGTCTAATTGGAGAATATTTCTTATTTTAAATTGATAATATGATCGTTATAAATTGATAGAGACTTGAGAACATGAAAGTGAACATAAAATTATTGAGACTTGGAAGGAATTTCCTTGTATGTAATTGAGCCTTATGTGCTTTTCTTGATATTTTCTTGATGATTATGGATCGGGCCGATCGCCTCGGTGATAATAGATGCATCTATGGTTCGTGCTGCTCGACCTTCGGCAGTGCACAATTTATTTTCTGTTGGAGCGGGCCGTCGACCTCGGCATGTTTGTGCATGATTTATATGTTGCAGTTAGTTATGACACAATTACTTGTTGTATATAAAAGAAGAAACTGGTAATTGGATTAAGGCAAGAATATGAGTATAACCTTCTGTTGAACCTGTGTTATTGGTAATTCATTCTATTGCATATCTCACTCTATTATATCATATTATTTGGACCTTAGTAAGTATCAAGTCGACCTCTCATCTCTACTTCTTCGAGATTAGATGAGATACTTACTGATTACATGTGGTTTATGTACTCATGCTACGCTTCTGTACTTATATGTACAGGTTTTGAGGCAGGTGGATCTGGACATTATCCGGGCGCGCAGCAGTGAACTCACTCAGGGACTTCTACGGTGAGCTGCCTTCTTTTTCATGCCGATCCGCAGCCGAAGGAGTCCTTTCTTGTACCTATGATTTCTGTCTATTCTGATTCGGACAGTAGGATAGTGTTTTGTATATTTTTGTGTATACTTTACTGGTCGCCCGTAGCTAGTGACATCGGGTTTTGGCACACACTGTAGTAGATATTCATTTTTGGGATTTGTATCGCTATGTCAACACCTTATGATTTTTGCTAGTTTCTTCATTTACTTGAAAACTTTAGTATATCTGGTTTTGGCTAAACTAAAAATAGGGACTTAATCATAATTCCGCAACTTGGCTGGCCTAACTATGATGTTAGGCGCCATCATGGCCTATTTATGAAAAATGGGTCGTGACAAGTAGAGTACAAACAATACAAGTATTTCATGTTAGAGTCCTAAAACTACCCGGACATAAGCATGATTTGTAGATACGCACGGACTCTCGTTACTTCATGCATAAGTAGCACTCACAATTAGAAGCAAATAGCAATTTAAAAGACCTATAGGGTAAATTCCCTCTTACAAGGTTAGGCAAGAGACTTACCTCATCCCAAAGCTCAATTTTTGGCCCACAAATTCACTCTAAAGACCATGTGCTAGATTCCGAAAATTTTCGACCCGTGACCTCACGAATAGAAATATATAATTTATACACAATTTCATATTTATTTTCATGGTTTAATCCCATTTTTATCAAAATCTAGGGTTTTCAACTAAACTTGATTTCTACAATTTACATGTTAAGAATCTACCTAAAATCCGCGTATTAAAATCACATTAAGTAGAAATTACTTACCTCACGATGATAGGCAAAAAACCTCTCTCCAAGAGCTCCAAAGTCGACCTCTCTAAATGAAAATGGGGAAAAAAGAGCCTAATTACGAATTAAAACCTCATTGCCTCCAGCGATTTTGCATCTACGGCGGCTATGGTGCTTCTGCGAGGCCGCTTCTGCGAAACACGCACGACCCAGCACTGATCGCACCTGCAAAAAAACTCCACACCTACAAGCCCCTTTTTGTGGCTCGTCTCGCGCACCTGCGACCATGCCCTACTGCCTCTCACCATATCTGTTATCCCTCCATCGCAGAAGTGAATCCACTTCTGCGGACACTGGCCAGTCCACTCCCAGCCACACCTGCGCTTGTTGGCTCGCACTTGCGAGCTCTCAACTGCGGCTAGTTTCTCGCGTATGTGAACACACCTGAACTGCTGCTGCTTAAACCATGATTCCAAGTCCAAACATGTTCCGCACATCGTTCGAATAGCACCCGGGGTCCTCGGGGCCTTTTTAAACATACCAACAAGTTCGTAACCATAAAAACACACTCGCTCGAATCCTTGGAATGTATAAAACAACATCAAAACTAAGAATTGAACCCTAAACCAAATCAAATCAACTTATGAACTTCAAGTTCTTCCAACTTACTTTAAATGCGCCAAAACACACCTAAACTACTCGGAATGATACCAAATTTTGCATGCAAGTCACAAATCACCATATGAAACTATTACCAGGCTCGGAATCCCAAACAAACCTCGATAACACCAAAACCTACTTCAAACCAAACTTAAAGAACTTGAAAATTTTTAATGCGCCAACTTTCACTATTAACTGCTGAAATGCTCCCGGGTAATCTGAAACCTGATCCGAACACACGCCCAAATCCAAAATAATTATACAAACCTATTGGGACTGTGAAATCCCTTTGTTTACTCAAAATATTAACTCAAGTCAAACTTAACCATTTAATGTTATTATTAAGGAACTAAGTGTTCTGATTTCAACCCGAACCCTTCCAAACCCGAACTAACCATCCCCGCAAATCTTAAAATAGTAATAGCATATACAATGAGTCTTAATTAGGAAATAGGGAAATAGAAAGTAAAAGAACCAGTCGGGTCGTTACATTCCCCACCTCTTAAACAAGTGTTCGTCCTCGAACGAGTCTAGAATCATACTTGGAGTGCCGAATAGGTGTGGACATCTGCTCTGTATCTCCTCCTCGGTCTCCCAAGTTGCCTCCTTGATTAGTTGACCCCTCCACTGAACCTTTATTGCAGAAATCTTCTTGGACCTCAACTGGAAAACCTGCCTGTCAATAATGGCAACTGGATCCTCTTCTTAACCCAAACTCTCATCTAATTGAATCATTCTATAATCTAGAACATGCGACCTATTGGCATGATACCTCCGGAGTATAGACATATGGAAGATCAGATGAACTACTAATAGACTGGAAGGCAAAGCAAGCTCTTAAGCAACTTCCTTAACTCACGTCAACACCTCAAATGGACCTATAAACCTTGGGCTTAACTTGCCCTTCTTCCCGAACCTCATGATTCCCTTCATCGACAAGACCTTCAAGAGAACCTTCTCGCCCACCATAAATGATAAATCGTGCCTCTTTTGATCCGCGTAACTCTTCTATCTGGACTGTGCTATGCGAAGTTGTTCTTGAATCATCTTGACCTTTTCCAAGGATTCATTCACTAAATCAATATCATATAACTTAGCCTCGCTAGGTTCAAACCATTCAATGGGCGAACGACATCGCCGACCATATAAAGCCTCAAATGGAGCCATGTCAATACTGGACTGATAACTATTATTGTATGCAAACTCGACCAATGGTAAGAATATATCCCACTGCCCTCGAATTCAATAACATATGCTCGGAGCATATTCTCCAAGATTTGAACCGTCTTCTATGACTACCCATCGATCTGTGGATGAAAGGTTGTGCTGAGCTCTACCCAGGTACCCAATTCGCTCTGGACTGCTCTCCAGAAGTGCGAAGTGAACTGAGGGCCTATGATTGAAATGATGGAAATAGGTACTCCATGCAGCTGAACAATCTCCTGAATGTAAATCTGGGCTAATTTCTCTGAAGAATACGTAGTCACAACTGGAATAAAGTGTGCCGACTTGGTCAAACTGTCGACAATGACCCAAATCGTATCAAACTTGATCAAAGTCCACAGCAATCAAACTACGAAGTCCATAGTGATGCGCTCCCATTTCCACTCAGGTATATCCATCTGCTGAAGTAAGCCACCTGGCCTCTATTGCTCATACTTTACCTATTAGTAATTATACATCTCTCCACATACTCAACTATTTCCTTCTTTATCTGCCGCACCAATAATGCTACTTTAGGTCACGATACATCTTCGTCGCCCTTGGATTAATAGAATATCGAGAATTGTGTGACTCATCTAGAATCTTCTCCCTCAAGCCATCAATATTAGGAACATATAGACGACCCTAAAGTCACAGAACACCACCCTCACCGATAGTAACCTCACTGGCACCACCCTGTAGTATTGTCTCTCTGAGAAGCAATAAGTGCGGATCATCATACTGACGCTTTGAACCGCTCGAGTAAGAAGGACTGAGCCACTTCATATGTAAGAATCCGGCTCGGCTCTGAAATATCCAACATCACAAGTCTGTTAGCTAAGGACTAAATGTACAAAGCTAATGGCCTCTCCTCTACTGAAATGAATGCCAAACTACCCATTATCTCCTCACAAGTCTGTTAGCCAAGGATTGAATGTACAAATCTAATGGCCTCTCCTCTGCTGAAATGAATGCCAAACTACCCATACTCTCAGCCTTTTTGCTCAAGGCATCCGAAAGCACATTTGCCTTGCCCGAATGATAAATGATGGTAATATTATAATCCTTTAGTAACTCAAGTCACCTGTGCTGCCTCAAATTGAGATCCCTCTGCTTGAACAAATTCTAAAAGCTGCGATGATCGGTGTAAACCTTATATGACACCCCATAAAGATAATGCCTCCAGATCTTAAGAGCATGAACTATCGCAGCCAACTCCAAATCATGTATGGGGTAATTATTCTCGTGGGCTTAGATGACGTGAAGCATATGCAATAACTCGACCCTCCTGCATTAATACACAACCTAGGCCAACACGTGAAGTGTTGCAATACATAGTATACATCTCTAAACTAGAAGACAACACTAAAATCAATGTTGTAGTCAAAGCTATCTTATACTTCTAAATGCTCGCCTCACAATCGCCGGACCACTAAAACGGAGCACCTTATGGGTCAATATGGTCAAAGGTGTTGCAATAGATAATAAGCCATCCACAAACCGGCGATAATAACCTGCTAACCCCAAAAAGCTCCTAATATCGGTCACCATAGTAGGACGAAGCCAACTCTGAACTTCCTCGATCTTACTAGGATCTACCTTAATATGCTCTCCTGATACAACATGTCCCAAGAATGCCACAGAATCTAACCAAAACTTGCACTTGGAGAACTTAGCATATAGCTTCTGCTCCCCCAAGTCTGAAGCATAACACTCAAATGATGCTCAAGCTCCTCCATGGTACGCGAGTAGATCAATATGTCAATAATGAAGACAATGACAAATGAGTAAATATATGGCCTGAACACCAGGTTCCTCAAATCCATAAATGCCTCTTAGTGTTGGTCGAGCCGAAAGACATCACTAGAAACTCATAGTGGCCATATCTAGTTCAGAAGGCCGTCTTCGGAAATCCAAAGCATGATTTTTCAGCTGATGATACCCAGATCTCAAATCAATCTTAGAGAACACCCTGGAACCCTACAACTGGTGGTTGATACCCAATTTTTTCTTATCTATTTTTATACCCAAAATACTTTCAAAATAGCATATATAAGTACACCAAAGGGTTTTGGCATTTTTAATGATTTTAAAACGAATTTATTGCCTATTTTTATACCGTAAAATCCGATAATTATTTCCAAAACTATCATTTTGGTGGACAATTTATTATTATTTTTATATTTACATCACAGTATAGCTAAAATTATTTTTGCATATTTTTACAAATTCGTTTGGTATTTTTAAAACTAAATTGCATATAATTGCAACACTAGCCTCTTTAAGATTTTATAGTATTTTATAATTATAAAATTGGTTCCAGTATTTTTAAATTAATATTTATCTATCATTAACTGATTCAGTACCTTTAATTTAATTTCAAAATCATTTCTATCATTTTTATAAAATAAAAGGGAAAACTGGCTATTTAAGTTTTGGCCTCATTTCATTTCAATTATAACCCCAATTCCATTTCAATTTTAGCATGAAATCAACCTAATTTCAAACCCAATTGGACTGGCCCTAATTCCAATTTTAACCCGAACCCGCGATCCAACTATTTAACCCGCCCAGATTTCTTTTAATCCTGGCCGTTGATCCTTTTAATCAACGGCCACGATCACTCCTTTCCTTTTTAACTCACCTAACCCAACCCTAACCCCTAATTTCTCTCTAACAGTTGCCTTTGAAATCCCTTGTCTCTCTCGAATCCTCTCGACCTCTGAAACCCTACCTCCCTCTCCGACCTAAAAGCCACCGGAATCCATGGCTAATCTAGCCATGTACAACCTCTACTCACCCCCTCCTGCTCCTATACGTGTGCTCTTGGAAGATTCGAGGCTAGACCTCGAAGGTTCTCGTCCAGACCTTGGCCGATTCGAGTCTCTTTGGCATTTCCGGCCTTGCTTTGACGTGTCCAATCATTAGGAGCCTATTTCTACCATCTTCGGCTCAAGACCAGACTTTCTTCCAAGCCTTTTCATTTCTAAGGTTTCTCTGAAACCCCAAAGCTATTCGAGGTTTTTCTCTGGCTGTTTTCTTAGATCTATGCTATATCTGTGCTCTAATGGAGTTTTAAAATGTTTTCCCCAATTTTCCTTTCAAAATTTATTTGTTTTCGATTTAGGGTTTCTGAAGAAATCTTAAGACGTTTTCTGACTTTTCTTTTTCTTCTTTTCTCTGTGTGAATCTGTCTATGCCATGTTCTTATGTTCTTTTCTCGCTCGTTTGCTCCTGTCTTCTTGTATTTGCAGTATTATGCATGTTCTTCTATTTGTGCTCTGTTCTTTCTTCTTCCGGTTTCTATAGCATGCTTTTACATGTTTATCTTATGAGTCCCTTTACTGTATTTTTACTGATTTTTTGATCCCTTGTTTGCCTTTACTGGACTTTCTTTTGAGTTCTAAGCATGTTTCATCTACTGCTTTCCTAAGCTTATATCACCTCTTCTCTTCTAAACTTGTTTGAGTGGCAAGCTTTGCTTAAGCGTGTTCCTTGTGCTTTAAATTGGTTTCTACATTCCATTTGCCTTGAACCTGCTATGCTAATTGTTTGTTTTCTCATAAGTCTCTGAAAAATACTACTGAGCCTGTTCTAGTTGTTGTCTTCTCGTCTATACATCTGATTTGAGTCGGAAACCCTAGTATTTGGGGGGGTTTTTGACAGGCTTGACTTTGTGTTTGGGATAGGGTTCTATTAAGGACCTTTGACTCTCTCAGACTTATTCCGAATCTACAAAATGAACTCGAACTCTTTGTTATGACTCTGAATTTTTTCTACACTAGTCTTTCTATTGTTTTACATGTCTGTATGCTTTATATATGATAAACTTTTCTTTCAAAATTCCTTTTGCCAAATTGTGATTGATTTCGAATTCCTTTTTATAAGGTTTGATTGAGTGTTACTGATTTTCTCTAAATTAAACCCCTCACCACCTTTCTTGGTTGGATTCATGCATATTAAACCTCAACTTCTGATTTTACTGGTTGTTGATTGATTGCCTTTCCTTGTTTTTTCCCAAACCGTGTACTACTAGGCTCTTTCCTTAAATAATGTCTCTGTGTATTTACCCCTATTATGTTACTCTGGAAAAGGGTTTTTAGTTATTTTCTTTCCTTAATTACCTTATACCCATTTGAAATCAAATCCCTTGACTGAAGGGAAATCATTAAGACTGATTTTCAAAGTTATTTCTCACCTCTTCCTACTTGTTTTCTGCACTATAAAAGGGGGCTACCCTTCTGCACTTGAAGACTTGAGACTTGAGACCTCACAATTGAACAGACTCTCGAATTACACTCTTAAACACATAGCTCTTCTTTCTACTCTCTTCTTCTCTCTACTTCTGCTCTTTACCTTCTGAAGTACCTTTGAGTTCTCTCTGAACTTTAAAGTGTTCTGCTGAGAATTTGAGTTTGTTCCTGCTATTTGCTTGCTCTGTTGTTCTTCCTATTCTTACTTTGCAACCGGTATGTTTCTCTTAGTTTAAATAATGCTACTCCACTATGTGTTTACATTCTAATTCTGTTTGGCTTTCCTTCACTATGTTTCTGCAACTTTGCTACTACTTTTCTTATCTGAATACCCTTTCCCTTTCCCCTTTGTGTGTGAGTATGGTTCAAGGCATAGCAGCACTATAATATTGCTGTCTATGACTTTGAACCGGGTTCTTTGAACCCCTAACTCAATCAATTCCCACTTCCTTTTCCCCTTTTATAAGTTTGAGCCCTAGGCTTGGGTCTAATAGTGTCCTAATCACTATCCAGACCTTGGTCGGACCTTCAAAAGGTTTGCTCCTAACTTGTCAACTAAACAAGTGGTCAGGGGTATGCCAGCCTACTTTATGGCTAGGTATGACCACCACCTGTAATGTTTCCCTAATTCCCTTTCACTTTGCACCTATTCCTAGCTATAAGGCTTGCCCCTCTCTTGTAAGCCATGCTTTGGGACCCCTGAGCTACCTCTGAACTTGGATTCCTGAGAGCTAGCTCTTCCACACTGCACTATTCTAATTTGATAATATCCTGGGTGTAAACAATGCCTGGAATCCCTGAGATTCCTCAGAACTTTGAAACACCTTGGATAAAGTGAAGGCTTTGGAAATCTGGATCCCGGAGTTGGTTAAATACATATTATTGGACATCAAGATTGAATTAGGCTGCTTGGATCTAGCTGTTAGCTTTTGATGTATATTTAATTTCCAGTTTGATTTATTGAGTTGTAATAATTTTGTATGAATATTGGGGAATATAGTAAAAGGGTGTGGAAGGGGTCTTTACTTTCTTGCATCCAATGGGTAGAAATCATGACTTAGGACTTTACTTTTTAATCAAACTAGAAATCCTGCCTATATGGGCTCTAATACTGATTTAATCACATAGAGACCATGCCTATAGGATTTAACGCTTAACTCACCTAGAAAGCATGTTTAGAGGATTTAATCCTCATATTCTGTAACTATGCACCCCGAGTGTAAATTCCCTGAAATTGAAAGATATCATGCCTATAGGATATGCATATTCATCAGGCAAATTTAGGAAGCATCTTTTCACAAGTTCATTAACAAGTGCTAAAAATATAGATATCATGCCTATAGGATTTTTGCATCAAACGCGTTGGCTTTTTAAAAGCAGTAATAACTGCTCAATTGGTTCCTAAACGCCTAACTTAGTAACATTTTCAAAACTTTAACCTGTGATAAAACTCTTTTAAACCAGTGTGTATTTGTCCCAAAAATCGAGTTTTCTTCAAATTCGCATATATTTTCTAACGTAGTTTCTCTAATATTCTGCCTAAATGCATTTCTTTTCAGAACGATCCCTGAACTCGTTGTTTAAATCAGTTTCGCAATTTACTCTTTAAAGTTTGTCTCTTATGGATTTCAATAATTACTCTTTCTGCATGTACAATTAAAACAGTTCTCCGACCCCTTTTTTTAAAATTTATTTGCTGTCCTAAATCTGCAGTCCCCTTTTTTTTTTTAAAAAAAAAACACCTCTGCATTAGTTACCTTCTAAAAATCAGTGCATTTCTTTAAATACATTAATATCCGACAAATGTATCCAAGTTGCCTAATGCATACTTTTTGTCTAAATATATGTGTTGAACTAGTCCGCTCGCTGCGTAATTTTAATCTAAGACCTAAATCAACATTTTCTAAGGTGTGCTAAACCAAATGATTGTTTTATTTCTGTGGTTAATTTGAGCCTTGTATGGTTGTTTGTTCTCCCCTTTTACTTGCTACTTGTTTTAAATGTCGCAACTAGAATTTTATTCTTTAAAACTCCATAAAGGCCCCATCCCTCTTCCCTTTTAGGATTAGAAGTCCTAACACCCCGGGACTGATAGTTTGGGACGGGTAATAGCATGCAGTAGGTAAACAATACCATTTCGCGCTTTAATACCTAAACGGGTGGGAAGGGTAGACATGGAAATGATGATTAAACGATAACACTTCGCGTACAATTGAGTACCAATGTTGTGCGAATGATCCATGTGATGTATAGACCTAGGACTCCTCTCCCTCTTTATTAGTTGTTATATTTAGATTTTTTCAAAAAGCAGGCCAAAACTTTTTCGAACTTCCATCTCTTGTTTATTTCCTTAAGTTATTTGCATTATTTATTTGATCTCTCCCGAATTGCATATCTCTCCTTAATTTACAAAATTGTTATCCTTTAGTTTCAGCATCTTTAAATCCTTTTCGCACTCCTATTTGTAACAATTTTCCCATATTTTCAATGCTTGCTTGTTTATTTGTTTACATTTGCATTTAAAGTCACAATTATAGCATGGCCGGGAACCACACTAGTGGATCTTGAGAGGTGCCTAAAACCTTCCCCTCGAGATAATTTCAAGCCCTTACCCAAACTCTGGTTTCATCTTTAATTTTCTCTAAAAAGTGTCCTAATTCATTATAATCATTAGGTGGCGACTCTCCAAACTCTCAAAAAACCCAATTCCCAAAGTGGGAAAAGAGTTGTCATCCCGAATGTCGTGAACCCGATTTCGCCCTATGAAAAAGGGGGCGTCGACATGTCACGACCCAACTCCCAAACCCGGTCATGATGGCGCCTCTCGTGAAGACAAGGCCAGCCAGACCATCTCAGAATACCACTTAAAGCATCTAATCTGTTATATAGCAGTTTGAATATGAATTTATGATACTAAACAATATGAATACAGCCTAATACAGCCCGACCGGGGTGTCACAAGTCACGAGCATCTAGGAGGATCCATATTACAATTTAAAATATATAATACATAAAATTAAATCTGGAAAACAAGAAGGGGAAAAATCTCGGTGCCGCGAACGTCGGCGGTCACCTTGCTTAGCTACGATAGCAATACCTTCAATCCGCTACTAACCCGCTACCGGGTGAAACAGTACCTGCAACTGCACGCGAGGTGCAGGGAGTAAAGTGAATACTTCCAACTCAGTGGTAATATGAGAGAATAATAACTGAGCAATAAGAAAACACGTATGGGCACACCCAAAATGCTATAAAAGATAGTACAACCCTCTGAGAAAGATAGTAAAACCGTAACATCGAGAAAATACTTTAGAAAACCTCAAGCTCAGTTAAAAATCTCTTTTGAAAGTATGTCTTTTCAACAGTTGCAAAATAAGTTTCAACAAGTAGGAAACTATCAGAAATCCGCCCCTTGGGCTCGGTATCAACCTCTCAGTGCAGTATCAGCCCCGCGGGCTCACTCCCAACTCACCAAGTACAACCTCAGCCATCTCGGGCTCAGCACTCCCAACTCACCAAGCACAATATCAGCCCCTCGGGCTCAGCACTCCATAACAAGTAACACCAGAGTATCTGGTCAACAAGGCAAGTAATAATATGTATGCCAATGATATATGAGTGCTAAATGTCATTCCACGTAGTGCAAACAGGAGTGGGTGCATGAAGGCAATGCAATGCATATCACCGCTACGGCGCGTAGCCCGATCCATGGGTACCCTGCCCTCACTGGGGGTGTGTACAGACTCCGGAGGGGCTCCTACAGCCCAAGCGCAATATCTTGGTCAGTCATTATTATCTGACCGGTCAGCCATTATTACCTGACCAATTTATTTCACACAGTGCCATTGTTACCACTATTCCAAGTATAAATTACAGTGTCATTGTTACCACTGTTTCAAGT
>MU680066.1:70738-102701 GCA_026770625.1 Nicotiana glauca | reverse complement strand
AGCCAGACCATCTCAGAACACCACTTAAAGCAGCTAATCTGTTATATAGCAGTTCGAATATGAATTTATGATACTAAACAATATGAATACAGCCCAATACAGCCCGACCGGGGTGTCACAAGTCACGAGCATCTAGGAGGATCCATATTACAATTTAAAATATATAATACATAAAATAAAATCTGGAAAACAAGAAAGGGAAAAATCTCGGTGCCGCGAACACCGGCGGTCACCTTGCTTAGCTACGATAGCAATACCTTCAATCCGCTACTAACCCGCTACCGGGTGAAACAGTAACTGCAACTGCACGCGAGGTGCAGGGAGTAAAGTGAGTACTTCCAACCTAGTGGTAATAGAAGAGAATAATAACTGAGCGATAAGAAAACGCGTATGGGCACACCCAAAATAATATAAAAGACAGTACAACCCTCTGAGAAAGATAGTAAAACCATAACATCGAGAAAATACTTTAGAGNTTCCAACCAAACTCTATCCGAATTACTTCAAATTCACCAAACATATGTAATGAAACATATAGAAGCATAAGACGGGAAAAATGGGGCAGAAATACCTGAGACGACGGGTCGGGTCGTTACACGACAGCATAGCGACTCTGCTGGGGACTTCTTTAGGCTTTTACCATTGCATGCTATACGTGACTTTATTTCTTTCTTTTATTGCTTTTATTTAATGTCTTTATTTGAAACTGACTTGTTTCTTTTTTTTTTAATTACTTTCATTTACCGCTTTTCCGTCAATGTTATTTTAATTTTTGAGCAATCATTGTAAACTTTATGAACGTGAAAATGCATGTCAATAANACAAGTAGGAAACAATCAGAAATCTGCCCCTTGGGCTCGGTATCAACCTCTCAGTGCAGTATCAGCCCCGCGGGCTTACTCCCAACTCACCAAGTACAACCCCAGCCATCTCGGGCTCATCACTCCCAACTCACCAAGCACAATATCAGCCCCTCGGGCTCAGCACTCCATAACAAGTAACACCAGAGTATCTGGTCAACAAGGCAAGTAATAATATGTATGCCAATGATATATGAGTGCTAAATGTCATGCCACGTAGTGCAAACACGAGTGGGTACATGAATGCAATGCAATGCATATGACCGCTACGACGCGTAGCCCGATCTATGGGTACCCTGCGCTCACTGGGGGTGTANTTTCATTCTTGTAAATTGCATTTTTCAACATCATATTCCACTCGTGCCAAACAAATACTATAGCAACGCTTATAATAAGCAGTTGTGCACTTCCAATAATATCACCCCCGAAATTTGGCAAAGGCGTATCTACGGTAAAATCGGTCGATCAACGGTGTAGTCGACGGTTTCATGCCTTTTCCTCTTGAGTTGTCCGCTCAAGGGTACCAGTCTAGCACTTCAAGATAGAAACCTTACTCCGTTAAACTGTACATGCATTATGGTCAATCCTAGCCGAGTCAGTTATGTTGTCCACATAATGACTCATTAAGATAACCTTGTCCAAAGTCCACCGGGTTTCCTTGAAACCCAAACAGACACCTCCACGTTCTGTACATTTATTTGGAGAACTTAAGTGCTTTGCTATGCTAATTATTGATTTAAATTGTCGAGTCTGGTGGGGGTAAGGGCCTAACACTGTTTTTTAGAGAAAATGAGGCACGAGATCCCCAGATTTGGCATGGTAACCAACACTCATTCAAGGATACTGAATTGGTGGAACGACCTCCATTCTAGTGATCAAACACTCGTCCACAAGTACCTAGGGAATCTGCCTTCTCTTTTAGAGATTCAACCTAATAACAGAATCATAGAGGCTACAACATTGTTCTGGGATAGTGACAAATCTATATTCTGCTTTGGTGATCTAAAGATGAATCATTTACTTGAAGAGATAGGGGGTCTAGCTGGAATTCCTTGGGAGACTCCGGGTTTGCTTATGCCAGAAAATTGCAAAGGAAGGGGTTTCCTTAAAATGATGGGGTTGAAGAAAAACCCAGACTTAACCTGTTTGAAAGACTCCTACATCCCGTTTAACTATCTATATGAAAGGTACGGCCATAGCAAGTCATACCGAACCTATTCAGACGAATTTGCTATCACCTCATTGGGTAATGTCCATAGAAGGGTCTTTGTTTTCATGTTTTGCTTTTTGGGGATGATTGTGTTCCCTATGAAGAAGGCTAGGATCCATACCAGACTAGCCATGGTAACTAAAACTTTAATAGAAGGGATTGGTGGGCAAACTTTCAGTATAGTGCCCATGATCGTCGCCGAGATATATCGCGCCTTGAACAAGTGTCAACAACTAGGTAGTCATTTTGAGGATTGTAATTTGTTGCTTCAGCTGTGGCTCATGGAACACCTGCAGAAAGGAGAATACCGACAGGAGATCCCACGCAGAGATTGGGATGATCATATCACCTTCCACCAGTCGAGGCGTATGAATTATATGCCAAAAATGTTCGCTCAGTCAGAAGACGCCAGAGGGTGGGTAGAATTGTTCGAAAATCTGAAAGAAGACCAGGTGCAATGGATGTTTGAGTGGTTCCCTACGGATGAATTCATTGTCCGATCCCGAGATGTACTATTTCTCATATTGATTGGTTTAAGAGGGACTTATCCTTTCGTTCCTCTCCGAGCCATGAGGCAAGCTGGAAGAAAACAAATCATACTAAGGGTTGATAAAACAAGTCACCTCAGGGCTGATTTTCAAGACGATGATAGCCCCCACAGGTGCCAAGCTTAGCATTTGTGGCAATGCAAAATCATTTTGGGGAAAGAATCCATTGAGCCAGACAGATACCACACTGGTTATGTGCCGCATTATTTGGGTTTGTTAGAAGACAATGGCATGGGTCAACCAAGATTCGTTCGAGGTCACAGAATTATTGACGAGCATGCTGAAACACAGGCTAAGTATAATCAACTACGCAAGAGAATCCGAGAGTGTGAAAGTGTGCATCAGGAAATACAAAAAGCCCGTCAGAAATTGATCGAGGAGTGGAAAGAAATGGCTGTCAGTGCCAACAATCGGTTAGGATATTTTGAGCGGGGTCTAGTAGATCTGGAAGGGAAGTTCATCAAGAGGATCGAAGACTGCCAAAATGCTGAAGGAAATGCAGGCGGACATCTGGCCCGAGCTTACATACTGCTAGGACTACGCGAGTTGGTGGAGCTCTTCGAGGGAGACAAGACTGCCAAATCTGGGGAGGGCCCTTCTGGGACCAAGTAGTTAGGGGTCCTTTATTTTGCTTTAATGATGTAATAAGTCCAATGGCCACTAGTGACATTTACTTTCTGTTATTTAGAGTCATTTTGGATTCGTCTTATTTTTATCAATAAAATGAGGCATTTATCATTATAAGTTCTCCAAAATTATTTGTCGCTAGGCCTACCTCGGGCACAGCGAGGCACCAAAATTAGGATCCCGCACTGCAATATTTTTCCTCAGAACCCGCACTAACTTGTTACCTTTTTTGTTTTTCTTTTATTTTTTATTCCCTTCCCCAAAGGTTAGTTCGTGCATTCTGGCACCATCAACATATTCCACAATATCCAAGGGCCCTCCACCTCCTCCTCCTCCTAGTCCTGTCCGGAACAAGAACAAAGGAAGAATGGAAAACACAAGTGCTAGAAAGGAGATTGAAAGGGAGGAAACTTCTCAGGGTACCCCGATTGCTAAGGGAACTGCTGCTCATCTTGAGCAGAAATTGTTGAAATTCCAGGAAGAGTTGGACCGAGTTCGGAACTTGGCAAGCTTATCATTCTCTCTTGCTGCTCCTGTTGTCAACACCCAAAACCCCGTACCTCCACAAAACACCCCACAACCACAGATACAACTCACTCACTGCAACATATGCCACACTCTAAATAGCACTCCACTACTCATTCCCGAGCCACTGAACACCACAAATGACCATCTCCACAACACTCCTATTTTTGTGGATACTGTACCCCACTATACCCAACCAATCTCAAATGCACCTGAGCCTGACGACAAGGACTCCCTCATCAGGAACTTAGTGGCAGAGCTCAAGAAATTAACCAGCCGAGTTCAGGGCGTTGAAGGTAACAAAGGCATTGAAGGATTGAATTACGAGGACTTGTGCATTCAACCAGATGTTGAACTTCCGAAGGGGTACAAACCTCCCAAGTTCGAAATGTTTGATGGAACAGGAGGTCCTAGAGTCCACCTGAGAACCTATTGCGATAAGCTAGTGGGGGTCGGAAGAGATGAGAAGATCCGTATGAAGCTCTTCATGAGGAGCTTAAAGGGGGATGCACTATCCTGGTACATCAGTCAAGACCCCAAGAAATGGACGAGTTTGGTAGGTATGGCATCGGACTTCATGTATAGATTCTGGTTTAATACAGAGAACACACCAGATGTATTCTACATACAGAATTTGAAGAAGAAACCCACCGAAACATTCCGCGAGTATGCTACTCGTTAGAGGTTAGAAGCTGCAAAGGTCAGGCCGGCCCTAGAAGAAGAGAAAATGAATAGATTCTTCATTCGGGCTCAGGATCCCCAATATTACAAGAGGTTGATGTTGATCGAGGACCAAAAGTTTTCTGATATCATCAAACTCTGAGAAAGAATCGAAGAGGGCATCAAGAATGGTATTGTTACAAATCTTGAAGCATTGCAAGCCACCAATAAGGCTTTACAAACTGGTGGCACGTCTAAGAAGAAAGATGTGAGCGCCTTGATGGTCGCACAGGGAGCCAAATCACCACCAAAGTACCATACTTACCCATCACCTCCACTTACATATCAGCCTATCCCAAATTATCAAGCACTCGCACCCTCCTATCCACCTCCCGTTTACCAGTCCTCTCCACCTCTCACATATCAACCCACCTCGCCCAGATACTTTCAACCAACACCTGTTTACCAAGCTTATAATTCTCAACCCTCTCACTACCAATCACAACCCACCCATCAAAATTTTCCAAGACCCAGACCAAATTTTGACCATAAACCTCCCAGACAATACACAGCCATTGCAGAATCAATTGAATAGCTATATGAAAGACTTAAAGCTGCTGGTTACTTCACCCCCATCCCAGCCAAAGCTCCAGAAAATCCCTCCCAATGGGTCAATCCCAACAAGGCCTGTATGTACCACTCCTGCTTGAAGGGACACACCCTTGACGAGTGTCGTTCGTTGAAAGATAAGATTCAGACCCTGATCGATAATAAGGTCATTGTAGCAAAGGAGCTCGCTCCTAATGTTCGAAACAACCCCCTGCCTGACCACTAAGGAGGAGACATTCATATGATCGAGATCGAGGATGATTGGGACCCCAAAGGGTCAATAAGTCTGATTGCTGAAGAGGATGAACTAAAGAAACCGGCAATTACCCTAAACCCAATTGTTGTGCAGAATCAGCCCTCCATGGATGATGAGGTAAATATGTCTATACCTCTTGAATTTGAAGCGCCTCCTTCTGCAAAGACGTCTGGGCCGATTAAAGTTGAATTTGGAGTTCCAAAGGCACCTACACCCTTTGAAGTTGCTGTGTTACCACCAAGGGTGCCTATTCCGGTGGCAATGACTGACATGACACCATTCCACTCAAATGCCATACCATAGGATTACACTGCCAAAGCTAGGAGGAAAAGAAAGACAAATACAGGAGAAACGACTGCCGCATAAGGAATGACTAGAACAGGGAGGGTCTACACCCCAGAGCACCTAGCTGAGTCCACTAAGCAATCCCCGGGATGTCCCATTGAGACAGGACCCGACAACCTTTGGAGGAAAATACAGGCTAAGGAATATTCGGTTGCTGAACAGTTGAACAAAACACCGGCACTGATATCTATCCTGGCTCTTCTGAAAAGTTCAGGCGTTCACAAGAATGCCTTAATGAAGATACTGAGCAAAGCCTACGTGCCCAGAAATATAACCGGGGGGTGAGATGGCGAATATGGTGGGGCAAGTATTGGAAAGCCACAAAATAACCTTCCACGAAAATGAATTGCCGCCAGAGGGTTTGGGTCATAACAAGGCATTACACATCACCGTGCAATGCAAAGATTACTTCATCACCAGAGTCCTGATCAATGGAGGATCCAGCCTCAACATATGTCCACTTACAACTCTCACAACTTTGTGAAAGGGCCTACATGAGATCAAAGATGGGGCTATCAATGTCAAAGCCTTCGATGGGTCCCAGAGATCTATTATTAGAGAAATCAGCCGGTGCTTGCAAATGGGACCAACATGGTTCGACGTCGACTTCTAAGTGACAGACGTCCTAGCATCCTACAACTTGCTATTAGGACGCACCTGGATCCACTCTGCCGGAGCCATAGCACCGACCCTACATCAGGCGGTAATGTTTGAATGGAATCACCAATAAGTGATCATTCATGGCGATGGTAGTAATCCCATATATAGTCGCCAGACCATCCCAATGATCGGAGGCAAAAGGAGAATAGGCGGAGAAACATACCACCACATCAAAAGGGTCAACGCTATGGATAAGGACAAGTGGTTGGACAACAAGATCGAAAGTATCATGGATTGGTACGGGTACGAGCCTGGAAAGGGGCTCGGTAAAAATCTTCAGGGGATCACTAATCCCATCAAACTGAAGAAGCATGGCACTACCTTTGGCTTAGGGTATGATTATACTTGGAAAGAATTCCAGAACTGGTCGCCACCATGGCGCGTCCCCTACTATCTATTGGAGTTTTCGATACCTAGCTGTAACAATACGACCGGTCGTTTTGAGAAATTAAGCTCTGCTCAGTAGCATAAGGTCTGGAATAGCTTCAAACTGCGAGTATCAACTTGCGTGCATGGTGGAATTCGGCTTTCGGATGGTTTAGAGTCAAATTTAAAGAAGAAACCTTGTTTTGGAAGTAAGAACGGTGAAAAGTTGACCGGAATTGGACTTTTGGGTAAACGACCCCGGAATGGGTCGTGGATGATCTCAAAAACTTCGTATGGTGATTTTGGACTTAGGCGCGTGTTCGGATTCATATTTGGAGGTCCGTAGAGTAAGTTGAGGCATTTCGGCAAAAGTTAAAGTTGGAAAATGAAGAAGTTTGACCCAGAGTTGACTTTTTGGGATATCGGGGCCGGAATGCGATTCCGAGAGTTGGAACGGATCTGTTATGTCATTTTGGACTTGTCTGTAAAATTTGGCATCGTTCCGAGTTGAATTGATGGGTTTCAGCATAAGATTCGTTATTTGAAGACTTGGAAGTTCATAAGCTTGATTTTTGGTTTGATTCGTCATTTCGATGTTGTGTTATGTGATTTGGGACTTCGAGCGAGTCCGTGTTAGGTTATATGACTTGTGTGTGTGATTGGTTGAGGTCCCGGGGGCCTCGGGTGTGTTTCAGATGCTCAATGGGTAAATTTTGAAGTTAGAAGAAAATTTGCCGCAGGCCTTCAAGTAATTCCGCTTCTGCGGCTTGGGAACAGCAGAAGCGTAGCCATAGAAGTGGCTTGGTCACCGTAGGAACAAAAAGAGGGCAAGGCAGCTGGGTCCGCAGAAGTGGTGGAAATTCTGCTGAAGAGGAATCGCTTCCGCGAGTGTAAGACCGCAGAAGCGGAATTTGGAAATTGAAGTGAGGAGTCGCAGAATCGGCTCGTGGTCCGCATGTGCGGGACCACAGAAGCGGTCCCTTGTCCGCAGAAGCGGAAAGCACTGCTCTGAAAAGGGGAAAATCCGAGGGTTTATTTCAAAAGGTTAGAAAAGCCAATTGGGAGCTCGGGAGAAGGCGATTTTCGGAGGAATTTGAATAGAAGATCATTGGGTAATGTTTCCTTAACCTCATTTAGTTGTTTTCTATCAATATCTAGTTAAATCCACCATTTGAATTCGAATTCAAGGTCAAAATTTGGGAAAATTGGATGAAACTTCTTAGGCTTAATTATTGTGTTTAAAGTGGGCATTTGACCTCCGATTTGGGAGATTTTTGCATGGTTAGACTCGTGAAAGTACGAGGGTTCTGAAAATATTTGAATTATTCAATTCCAAGACATTGGACTGAGGGGCATTTTGGTCATTTTATCTAATTTCGCGCTTTAGCTTTGAATTAAATAGTAGAATCCGTTGCTCGAGATGTTGTTTACAATGTGTGATTTAATTGAATAGATTTGGGCCATTTGGAGTCGAGTACTTGTGGCAAGAACGTGGTTGCTAGTGGATTTTTGACTGGTTCGAGGTAAGTATCTTGCCTAACTTTGTGTGGGGGACTTCCCCTCAGGATTTAAGTCTTCTATGTTGATTGTATTCCTTGCACGCGAGGTGGCGAGTGCATGTTCGGATTTATTTATGGTAAATTGATCCTTTAGGCTCTTAGATCCTTGTAATCACCGAATACGAAGTTGTACCTGAGCCGATTGATGAAAATCCGGTTTTGCTTAAGTTGTTAACATTTAACTTTCTTTCTTATTTGCCTTGTATTACTTGAATCTTATTACTTGTGCTAGACTAGGAAAGCATGTCTACCTGACATAATTTCCTAATTACTAAGTTGTTTAATCGTACTACGTGAAGCATGCTAGGCTAGTTCTATCTGCTACTCCATTTTTCATACTTATCCCTTGGTTTATTTCTGGCTGTGATTGCACATTTACATTGGGACTATCGGACGGCATCCCGGGAGATCCCCCTGCACTTTTATTTTGGGGCTACGGGACGGTATCCCGGGAGATCCCTCTGCACTTTTATTTTGGGACTATGGGACGGTATCCCGAGAGATCCCCCTGCACTTTTATTTTGGGACTACGGTACGGTAGCCCGGGAGATCCATTGGATAGTTGAGGAGAGGGCTACAGGACGGTATCCTGGGAGACCCTCATTGGTATTTGAGATTGAGTTGTGTTTACCATATGTTTCTACTTTATCCTGGTAGTTATTATTGTTTCGTTGATTTGCCTTATTACACTGCTGCATTTATTATTCTTGTCAGATTTCCACCCTGTTAATTGTTGCTACTGTGATGCACGAGGTTTCTGCCGTGCGATTGTTGATATTGTGATGCACGAGGTTTCTGCCGTGCGGTTGTTGCTACTGTGATACACGAGGTTTCTATCATGCGGTTGTTGTTGAAAGGTTGCACGAGGTCTTTGCCATGCTATTGTTGTTCTTGATGTTTTGCACATGCAGTGTAATAAGGTGGGATATGTTATATGCTTATATGTGGGTTGCGCTTGTGGCGGAATAAGGTGGGAACATTGTTATGCACGTGTGGTAAAATAAGGCGGTGCCTATTATATTATTTATTGCACACGTGGCGAAATAAGGGGCTACATCAGGGATTGATTGCATAGAGTTGTGACGGCCTATTGAGGCATTCCTAATTATTTTATATTGTGATTGTGGGTTGTTTACCTGTATGAGCGTTGCCACTTGGGAGTCGTGAGGTAATATCGTACGTGCGGACCGTTCTCCTTTTCATGTTTGCTAGCTGGTAGAATTTTGTTAGAAACACTTGCACATGCATACACGTAGTTGAAAACTCCTATTAGAGGTGAATTCCTCCTGTTTTTGTTAAGGATGGAGGTACGCCCTCATTTATCCATTATATTTGTGAGAGTGGCCCTAGTAGGCCAATTGGTGGTCAACATGACCATGAGATTGATGGGACACGGGATGCCAATTGTTAGATTTCAGCTTCTGGGTCTTTTACGAGCTGTGGATGTCTGAGACTTGGTGAAATTGTGGAGAGAGTTAAATAAGACATATTTTGAACATTATTGTTGGATATGAGTTATCGACTTGTTTGTCCCCTTGCTGTATTGTGACCTTAGGATTTGGGTTGCGATTCTGCCGTCGTTTTGCATCATAGTTTATTATATTCTCATTTTTAATTGTTGTATTTATCCCTTATTGTGAATTGTAGCATTCTTGGTCATTCATGAAGTCTTACATATTTATATGTCGTTATAATTATTCCTATGATTATACTGTTTATTGACTGGTAGGTGCCTTGACTGTCCCTCGTCACTACTCCACCGAGGTTAGTCTTGGTACTTATTGGGCACCGCTGTGGTGTGCTTATGCTACTCTTCTGCACACTTTTGTTGTGCAGGAATAGGTACTCCCGTTCAGTTTTGTCAGCCTTGGAAGGAGGTGCATCGGTAGAGACTTCAAGGTATATCTGCTACGTCCGCAGACCAAGGAGTCCCTTTCCAACTTTTCTGTAATAAGTATAGTTCTTCCAGTATTTTATCCTTTGTATAGATATTCTTGAGTCAGAGCCTCTTATGTATCCCTTAGCTTGTGATTTGTGAGTTTCCGGGTTTTGGAAAGTTTGTTAGCTTTGAGAATTTTTGTGGGATGTGCCGAGCGATACCTTAACCCTTGTTTATTTTTACCGGTTCAGTTTTAGTTATTTTTTCTTCCACAAATTTTGCTTTATCTTCTGCATTGTTAGGCTTACCTAGTCATAACGACTAGTTGCCATCACAATTTGTTCATGGAGGGTGAACTGGGGTCGTGACAAGTTGGTATTAGAGCTCTAGGTTCATAGGAGTCATAAATCACAAATCGGTTTATTAGAGTCTCATAGATCGGTACGGAGACGTCTGTACTTATCTGCGAGAGGCTATGTAACCGTTAGGAAAGTTCCACTTCATTTGATTTCCCTGTCGTGTGAGATTTTGACATCTACCATCCTAAATCTATGTCTTCTACTCTCTCACAGATGGTGAGGACACGTACTAACCGAGGTGATCAGGCACCCACGCCCCCTGCTACAGCCGTCGGAGGTCGGGGCCGAGGTAGAGTTTGAGGCCGCGCACGTGGTGCATCGAGGGCACCTGCATGAGATACCGTCGAGGTACCGCCAGCAGATCTAGCCGGAGTCCGAGCATCTGACATGCCTACAGCTACTACTACTCCAGCCATTCAGGAGACTCTGGTACAGTTCATGAGTATGTACACTACTTTGGCTCAGGCAGGATTGCTTCCCCTTGCTCCAGCCACATCCCAGGTCGGGGGAGGAGCACAGACTCCTGCTGCCCGCACTCCTGAGCAGCGAGCGCATGTTGAGTAGGTCCCAGAGATTATTCTTGTGCCGCATGCGGCACCAGCCGAAACCGAAGGCATGGCAATGGCTTCCGAGCAGGAGCAGATGAGACTAGAGAGATTCAAAAAGTATGATCCTCCGGTGTTTAGTGGATTAGCATCAGACGATGCCTTGGGGTTTCTTGATGAGTGTTACCGTATTCTCCGTACTATGGGTATCTCTGGATCGAACGGGGTTTCTTTCACTACTTTTCAACTTTGAGGAGCCGCCTATGATTGGTGGCGCACCTATGAGTTAGACAGTCCAGACGAGCCAACTTCACTGACTTGGACTCAGTTTTTAGATATGTTCCTGAGAGAGTTTGTTCCTCAGAGCCTCAGGGATGCATGGCGTGCGGAGTTTGAGCATTTGTGTCAGGGTGCTATGACTGTGCCAGTGTATGCTGTCCGATACACCAGTTTGGCTAGACATGCCTCAGCCTTCATTTTTTACGGTTCGCGAGAAGGTTCGCCGGTTCATCGAGGGACTTATTCCCAGTATCAGGTCTAGTATGGTTCGTGAGTTGGAGATGGATATTTTGTATCTGCAGGTGGTGAACATTGCTTGGAGGATAGAGGGTCTGCATGCTAGAGTGAGAGCAGACGGAATCAGGAGAGAGAGTTTGAGGAGGCGAGGAGGCCTCGTAGATCGATGAGATATACAGGTCCTTATTTTGGAGGCAGGGTTCGTCATGGTAGAGGTTTTGCGGGTCAACCAGTTCAGTTTGCGTTTCAGGCTATGCATGGTGATTCAGGTGTTCATGGGTCTCAGAGTACCCGTATCGCACAGTTCCCATCACCTCGTCAGCAGATAAGGTGCTTTGAGTGTGGAGATACTAGCCACATAATGAGAGATTGTCCCAAACTAAAACCGGTGTGTCCCAGCTAGATATTCAGGCAGGTACAGGGCGCCTAAGAGGATGAGGCCCGACTCGTTGATGTGTTCATATAGTAGGTTTGAGGTCGGTGTGCCAGCTAATGTCATTCAGGTGTGAGTTCAGTTGTTATAGTGGGCACTATCAGTAATTCATCACAGTTATGCTTATCGGGGCAGATTTCCTTGTTTGTTGCTCCATTTATGGGAGCACTCCATGATTTGCACTCTGTCTATGTGATTATCCTGTTGGGAGGTTTTATGAGTGATAGCCGTGTCTATCGTCTAATTCTAGCCGTTGTCGAGAGTTACGAGGCTAGTAGTATTTTCCTGTTGTCTGTTTTGGTAGGCTTGATGTGACTTCTGAGCATTTTTGGTTACGAGCTGTGATTTCTATGCTCCACCGGTATGGGAGCTGGTATGTGTTGTAAATTGTAGACGGTATTGATCTAGTGAGAGTCTCTAGATCGGTTGATGTGTGCCCTACTTGTGATTCAGTGTTGAGGGCGGGACCCTCGTGATTTTAGGTGGTTTGATATGTTGAGACTGGGCTGTGTACTGTGGTGAGAGTTATATCAGTATAAGATCCTTATGAGTCCTTTATATGCTTTCATTCCTTCTTGTTAAATGTCCTGGTAGATTTGCGTTGTAGAATAATTTGTGCTAGTTTGATTGTTTGTTAGCTTCCTTATGTGTTCCCCTTCCCATATTCATTCATTCTCATTTTATGCTTCTTGAGTTTTAGTTTGTGGGGTGTGTACCCGTTGGTATTGGCTGAGATTTGGTTATTCGGGTGTTTTGTTATGTGGCTTTCGTGGTTATTATATCATCGCCAGTGTTGTGGAGGTTTGAAAAGCGTTCCTGTGAAGATGAGGCTTATGGCCGGTACGGATTTGATCTCAGGCAAGTATTGCTATCGGAAATGTTATTGTGGGCCTATGTATGGTGTGTCATGTTGTGTGATTGTACCCTGTGTGTGTGGGCTTGTATTGAAATAGCTGGTTGAGACTGATACCGGATATGGACTTAGAATCGGGTCTTTTGGGATACGGATGGAAGGCGAGAATTGTGGCTTGAAGGCTTAATGATATTGCTAGAAAAGTTAAATTTCAGTTGAGATTGCGTCGTCGTGCTTATGTGAGTTTGGGTGACGTGGGATCACCCGCGGGTGTATGTTGCAAGTGCGCACTCAGTGACTTGAGGACTTGAGGCGAATCATAGCACGTTCGAGGACGAACGTTGGTTTTAAGAGGGGGAAGATGTGATGACCCGACGAGTCATTTTGAGAAATTAAGCTCCGTTCAGTGGCATAAGGCCTAGAACAGCTTCGGACTATGAGTATCGACTTGCGTGCATGGTGGAATTTGGCTTTCGGATGGTTTAGAGTCAAATTTAGAGAAGAAACCTTGTTTTGGAAGTTAGAACGGTGAAAAGTTTACCGGAATTGGACTTTTGGGTAAACGACCTCGGAATGGGTTTTGGATGATCTCAATAGCTTCGTATGGTGATTTTGGACTTAGGCGCGTGTCCGGATTCAAATTTGGAGGTCCGTAGAGTAAGTTGAGGCATTTCGGCGAAAGTTGAAGTTGGAAAATGAAGAAGTTTGACCCACAGTTGACTTTTGGGATATTGGGGTCGGAATGCAATTCCGAGAGTTAGAACGACTCTGTTATGTCATTTTCGACTTGTATGCAAAATTTGGCGTCATTCCGAGTTGAATTGATAGGTTTCGGCATGATATTCGTTATTTGAAGACTTGGAAGTTCATAAGCTTGATTTTTGGTTTGATTCGTCGTTTCGATGTTGTGTTATGTGATTTGGGACTTCGAGCGAGTCCGTGTTAGGTTATATGACTTATGTGTGTGATTGGTTGAGGTCCCGAGGGCCTCAGGTGTGTTTCGGATGCTCAACGGGTAAATTTTGAAGTTAGAAAATTTTTTGCAGCAAGCCTTCTGGTATTTCCGCTTTTGCGGCTTGGGAATCGCAGAAGCGGCTTGGGAACCGCAGAAGTGGCTTGGTCACTGCAGGAGCGAAAAGAGGGCAAGGCAGCTGGGTCTGCAGAAGTGGTGGAAATTCCGCTGAAGCGGAATCGCTTCCACGAATGTAAGACCGTAAAAGCGGAATTTGGAATTTGAAGTGAGGAGTCGCAGAAATGGCTCATGGTCCGCATGTGCAGGACCGCAGGAGTGGTCCCTTGTCCGCAGAAGCGGAAAGCACTGCTCTGAAAAGGGGAAAATACGAGGGTTTAGTTCAAAAGGTTAGAAAAACCAATTGGGAGCTCGGGAGAAGGCGATTTTTTGTGGAATTTGAAGAGAAGATCATTGGGTAATGTTTCCTTAACCTCATTTAGTTGTTTTCTATCAATATCTAGTTAAATCCATCATTTGAATTCGAATTCAAGGTCAAAATTGGGGAAAATTGGATGAAACTTCTTAGGCTTAATTATTGTGTTTTGAGTGGGCATTTGACCTCCGATTTGTGAGATTTTTGTATGGTTAGACTCGTGAGAGTACGAGGGTTCTGAAAATATGATAATTATTCGATTCCGAGACTTTGGCCTGAGGGGGGTTTTGGTCATTTTACCTAATTTCGCGCTTTAGCGTTGAATTAAATAGTAGAATCCATTGCTTGAGATGTTGTTTACAATGTGTGATTTAATTGAATAGATTTGGGCCATTTGGAGTCGAGTACTCGTGGAAAGAACGTGGTTGCTAGTGGATTTTTGGCTGGTTCGAGGTAAGTATCTTGCCTAACCTTGTGTGGGGGACTTTCCCTTAGGATTTGAGTCTTCTATGTTGATTGTATTCCTTGCACGCGAGGTGACGAGTGCGTGTTTGGATTTATTTGTGGTAAATTGATCCTTTAGGCTCTTAGATCCTTATAATCACCGAATATGAAGTTGTACTTGAGCCGATTGATGAAAATCCGGTTTTACTTAAGTTGTTAACATTTAACTTTCTTTCTTATTTGCCTTATATTACTTGAAGCTTATTACTTGTGCTAGACTAGGAAAGCATGTCTACCCGACATAATTGCCTAATTGCTAAGTTGTTTAATCGTACTACGTGAAGCATGCTAGGCTAGTTCTATCTGCTACTCCATTTTTCATACTTATCCCTTGGTTTGTTTCTGGCTGTGATTGCGTATTTACATTGGGACTACGGGACGGCATCCCGGAAGATCCCCCTACACTTTTATTTTGGGGTTACGGGACGGTATCCCGGGAGATCCCTCTGCACTTTTATTTTGGGACTACGGGACGGTATCCCAGGAGATCCCCCTGCACTTTTATTTTGGGGCTACGGGACGGTATCCCGGGAGATCCATTGGATAGTTGAGGAGAGGGCTACAGGACGGTATCCTGGGATACCCTCATTGGTATTTGAGATTGAGTTGTGTTTACCCTGTGTTTCTACTTTATCCTGGTAGTTATTATTGTTTCATTGATTTGCCTTATTACACTGCTGCGTTTATTATTCTTGTCAGATTTCCATCCTGTTAATTGTTGCTACTGTGATGCACAAAGTTTCTGCCGTGTGGTTGTTGATATTGTGATGCACAAGGTTTCTGCTGTTTGGTTGTTGCTACTGTGATGCACGAGGTTTCTGTCGTGCGGTTGTTTTTGAAAGGTTGCACGAGGTCTTTTCCGTGCTATTATTTTTATCGATGTTTTGCACTTGCGGCGTAATAAGGCGGTATATGTTATATGCTTATATGTGGGTTGTGCATGTGGCGGAATAAGGTGGGAACATTGTTATGAACGTGTGGCAAAATAAGGCGGTGCCTATTATATTATTTATTGCACACGTGGCGAAATAAGGGTGGCTACGTCAAGGATTGATTGCATAGAGTTATGACGGCCTGTTGAGGCGTTCCTAATTGTTTTATATTGTGATTATGGGGTTGTTTACCTGTATGAGCGTTACCACTTTGGAGTCGTGAGGGAACATCGTACGTGCAGACCGTTCTCCTTTTCATGTTTGCTAGCTGGTAGAATTTTGTTAGAAACACTTGCACAGGCATACACGTAGTTGAACACTCCTATTAGAGGTGAATTCCTCCTATTTTTGTTAAGGATGGAGGTACGCCCTCGTTTATCCATTATATTTGTGAGAGTGGCCCTAGTAGGCCAGTTAGTGGTCAGCATGACCATGAGATTGATGGGGCACGGGATGCCAATTGTTAGATTTCAGATGCTGGGTCTTTTACGAGCTATGGATGTCCGAGACTTGGTGAAATTGTGGAGAGAGATAAATAAGACCTTTTGTGAACATCATTGTCGGATATGAGTTATCGACTTGTTTGTCCCCTAGCTGTGTTGTGACCTTAGGATTTGGGTTGCGATTCTGCCGTCGTTTTGCATCATAGTTTATTATATTCTCATTGTTAAATGTTGTATTTATCCCTTATTTTGAATTTTAGCATTCTTGGTCATTGATGCAGTCTTACATATTTATATGCCGTTACAATTATTTCGATGATTATACTGTTTATTGACCGGTAGGTGCCTTGACTGTCCCTCGTCACTACTCCACCGAGGTTAGTGTTGGTACTTACTGGGCACCGCTGTGGTGTGCTCATGCTACTCTTCTGCACACTTTTGTTGTGCAGTAACATGTATTCCCGTTCAGTTCTGTCAGCCTTGGAAGGAGGCGCATCGGTAGAGACATCAAGGTATATCTGCTACGACCGCAGACCAAGGAGTCCCTTTCCAGCTTTTCTGTAATAAGTATAGTTCTTCCAGTATTTTATCCTTTGTATAGATATTCTTGAGTCAGAGCCTCTTATGTATCCCTTAGCTTGTGATTTGTGAGTTTCCGGGTTTTGGGAAGTTTTTTAGCTTTGAGAATTGTTGTGGTATGTGCCGAGCGGCACCTTAAACCTTGTTTATTTTTGCCTGTTCAGTTTTAGTTATTTTTTTCTTCCGCCAATTTTGGTTTATCTTCCGCATTGTTAGGCTTACCTAGTCATAGGGACTAGGTGCCATCACGACATATTCATGGAAGGTGAACTGGGGTCGTGACACTATCCTGGAGTAGACCTTCTAGCCAGCAGATACTATATATGGGTCCGAAGAGGACGAAACATTGGCAACCATGAAGAATTTGTTCCTAGAGGATGATGATATGGACTGTTGTGTTCTTTTTGAGGAGGAGGGGGAGGAAGGCCCTTCCATACAAGCTGTGAACAGAGGAGATTGCCTCAGCAATTGATCAATTAGGACTGTCAGGTCCCGGAATGCTTCGAGGTAGCAAGGCTAAACAAAAGCACCATGCATCTCATTTTATTTTAGTTTACTAGTTGATTTTCTTTTCGCATTGTCTTTAATTTTGAAAAGAGCTCCGATGTTTCAAACAATTATGAATTTGATCAAAAGCATTTTAATTTATCATATATCTTGCTCTTGTTATCTTCTCTATTATTTACTCTATTTTATACAACATTACTATTACTTATCTTGACGATGAACCAACAACTGTGACTTGCAATGATACTGCGCAACAGAAGGACATAGACTCAGAAGAAGATGAAATACCTGAAGAGGTCGTCAGAGAGTTTGAGAATTTTGAGAATAGACCTAAGTCCAACCTGGAGGAAACTGAGGTCATTAATTTGGGAGATACAGAGAATGTCAAAGAAACTCGCATCAGCGTTCACTTGTCGCCA
This sequence comes from Nicotiana glauca, assembly GCA_026770625.1. Classification (NCBI taxonomy): domain Eukaryota; kingdom Viridiplantae; phylum Streptophyta; class Magnoliopsida; order Solanales; family Solanaceae; genus Nicotiana; species Nicotiana glauca. The sequence goes on along the minus strand of MU680066.1, from coordinate 85,122 downwards.
TCCGAGAAGAAAGAATATACAAAATTCTTAAAAGAATATGAGGACATATTCACCTGGTCGTATGATGATATGACCGGTCTCAGCACGGCCATTATAGCTCATAAGTTGCCAACAAATCCAGCATGTCCGCTGGTAAAGCAGAAGCTCAGGAAATTCAAGCCCGGCATGAGTTTGAAAATCAAAGAAGAGGTTACTAAGAAAGTCAAAGCTAAGGTTCCCAAGGTGGTAGAATATCCGACATGGTTAGCCAACATCGTGCCGGTACCAAAGAATGACGGGAAGGTTAGAATCTATGTTGACTACCGGGATCTCAACCGGGCCAGTCCCAAAGATGACTTCCCCTTGCCAAACATACACATTCTTATCGACAACTGCGCCAAGCATGAGTTACAGTCTTTTGTTGATTGTTTTGCTGGGTATCATCATATATGGATGGATGAGGAAGATGCAGAGAAAATAGCTTTCATCACGCCGTGGGGGATGTATTGTTACAAAATGATGCCATTTGGGTTGAAGAATGCTAGCGCCACCTACATGAGGGCCATGACTACCATTTTTCACGACATGTTACACAAGGAGATCGAGATATATGTGGACGACGTCATCATCAAATCTAACAAAGCCATTGATCATATGGAAGATCTGAGAATGTTCTTCAACAGACTGAGAAGGTAAAATCTGAAACTAAATCCCGCCAATTGTGCATTCGGGGTTCCTGCCGGAAAACTACTGGGTTTCATCATGAGCCATTGAGGGATAGAATTGGACCCGTCAAAGGTCAAAGCCATTCAAGAATTGCCACCACCAAAGAACAAGAAGGACGTGATGAGTTTCTTGGGAAAACTCAACTATATCAGCCGGTTCATAGCCCAGTCCACAGTCATTTGTGAACCCATCTTTAAAATGCTGAAGAAAAACGCTGCTACTAGATGGACCTACGATTGTCAGAAAGCCTTCGACAGAATCAAGGAATACCTATCAACGCCACCAATATTGGTTCCTCCCGAGCTAGCAAGACCTCTACTCTTTGCCTTGCGGTATTGGATGGAGCATTCGGTTGTGTTCAGGGACAACATGATGAAATAGGAAGAAAAGAGCAATCCATCTATTATCTCAGCAAGAAGTTCACCACGTACGAGGCCCGATATTCTCTATTAGCATGCACCTGTTGTGCTCTGACTTGGGTAGATCAGAAATTGAGGCATTATTTCTGTGCCTACACTACTTATCTCATATCCAAGATGGACCCACTGAAGTATATTTTCCAGAAGCCCATGCCCACTGGCAAGCTCGCAAAGTGGCAAATCTTGTTGAGTGAATTCGACATTGTTTACGTAACTCAGAAAGAAGTCAAGGGTCAAGCCATATCAGATCACCTTGCCGAAAATCCCATTGAAGGAGAATACAAACCACTGAAAACATATTTTCCTGACAAAGAAGTGTCCTATGTAGGAGAAGACATTGCAAAATCCTACGATGGTTGGAGGTTGTTTTTCGACGGAGCCGCAAATTTCAAAGAAGTTGGCATAAGGGCAGTCCTAGTATTAGAAACTGGCCAGCATTACCCGGTGTCTTCCAAGCTCAGGTTTCCTTGCACAAACAATATGGCGGAATACGAAGCTTGCATCCTGGGGCTCAAAATGGCCATTGACATGAACATTTAAGAGTTGCTAATGATCGGGGACTCAGACCTACTCAAACATCAAGTTCGAGAAAAATGGGCAACCAAAAACTCCAAAATACTTCCCTATTTGCATCACATACAGGAGTTAAGGAAAAGATTCACAAAGACGGAATTTCAGCATGTCCCCAGGGTCCAGAATGAGTTCGCTGATGCACTAGCCGCTTTATCATCCATGATCCAGCATCCAGATACGAATTTCATTGATCCCATCCCAGTGAGGATTTATGATCAGCCGACTTATTGCGCTCACGTTGAAGAAGAAGCAGACTAAAAACCATGGTTCCACGATATCAAAAGATACTTGACAACAGGGGAGTATCCAGAACTGGCCAATGCCACTCAGAAACACACACTTAAGAGATTATCCAACAAATTCTTTCATAGCGGAGGAATCTTGTACAGGAGGACTCCCAATTTGGGTTTGTTAAGGTGTGTCGAAGCAAAAAAAGCAACCAGACTATTGGACGAAGTGCATGCAGGGACCTGTGGGCCACACATAAATGGTTTTGTCTTAGCAAAAACGATACTCTGAGCAGGTTATTTTTAGATGAATATGGAAACAGATTGTGTCTAGTACGTTCGCAAATTTCATCGCTGTCAGATACATGCAGATATGATAAAGGTGCCTCCAAACAAGCTTACTGCAACAAGCTCACCGTGGCCGTTCGCCGCCTGGGGAATGAATGTCATTGGACCTATCAAGCCTGCCGTATCCAATGGGCACCAATTTATCCTGGTGGCAATCGATTATTTTACCAAATGGGTTAAAGCAGCTTCATACAAAACAGTGACTAAGAAAGTTGTGGCATACTTCGTCCGTGATCGTATTGTTTGCCGATTCGGGGTTCCAGAATCAATCATCACTGACAATGGTTCCAATCTCAATAGCGACTTGATGAAAGCAATGTGTGAAACATTCAAAATCAAACACAAGAACTTTACGACCTACAGGCCTCAGATGAATGGAGTTGTAGAGGCGGCCAACAAGAATATCAAGAAGATACCAAGGAAGATGGTCGAAAGTCACAAACAATGGCATGAGAAGTTAGTATTTACTTTGCTGGGATACCGCACCACAGTCTGCACATCAACCGGGGCAACTCCCTACATGCTAGTTTATGGTACAGAGGCGGTCATTCCCGTCGAGGTAGAAATTCCTTCTCTAAGGATCATACAATAAACAGAGTTGGACGACGCAGAATGGGTAAAAGGTCGCTACGAGCAATTAGCCCTTATAGATAGGAAAAGGATTAATGCAGTTTGCCATGGTCAGTTGTATCAGAACAGAATGTCCAGAGCCTTTAACAAGAGAGTTAAGCCAAGAAAGTTTACACCGGGGCAGCTGGTGTTGAAAAAAATATTCCCGCATCAAGATGAAGCCAAGGGGAAATTCTCTCCCAACTGGCAAGGTCTGTACATGGTTCACTGGTTTCTAACTGGATGAGCCCTTATAGTTGCAGAAATGGATGGAGAAGTCTGATCGAAGCCACTCAATTCAGATGCAGTAAAACGATATTATGTGTAATCTTATGATTTCTTTATGATGTAATTTGAACTATGCCTGACCTGATTCCCGTTTAAGAGGGGATACGTAGGCAGCCCTATGGGTTCGGTCACAAGTTAATAAAAATCCCATTTCCCCCTATTATTGGAACTGGGGCAGAATTTTGAGGAGGACCCTTAAAATTTTGAAGATGGTCGTCAGCCGCTCATCGCCAAGGATGTCACCACAGTAAACTGGGGCAAAATTTTGAGGAGGACCCTCAAAATTCCGAATTTGATTTTTCATTCGTTCAACGCAGTCGTTAGAAGTGCCAGCCTAGTAAACTGGGGCATAATTTTGAGGAGGACCCTCAAAATTCCGAAGCAAGAGAGGTTGCAATACTTTGAACCACGTTGTAGTTGTTGGTTCATTTTCAACAAAACTATTTTCTACTTATGTTATATTTGTTAAATCATGCATAACTATGATAGCTGCTGTTTAGCAATGCTACCCCAATGATGCACGTAACGCCAGAGGCCACGGGAAAATGAACTAACCTTTTCCCTTTACGAAACTCACGATTTTCTTTGGATGCAGCCACCTAAGTAACAAAGTTACCAAACATGTTACGCAATCGCATTGAACCATCGCGCCTATTCGCATTTGCTATCCGCACGCAATGGCCCCAACAGCCGCAATATCACGATCAGCTATCAACTAAGAATTTTCTCTTACTATTTGCTTTTATCTTATTGCATAAGGCTACCTTTCTGCCTTTCGATTCTAAGCGTTGTCTCCATCTGTATTGCATAAGGCTACCTTGCTGCCTTCCGAGACTAAGCGTTGTCTCCATCTGCATTTCCTGCGTTACATAAGGCTACCTTTTTTCCTTTCGAGACTAAGCATTGTCTCCATCTGCATTTCCTGTGTTGCATAAGGCTACCTTTCTGCCTTCCGAGACAAAGCGTTGTCTCCATCTGTATTTTGTGCATTGCATAAGGCTACCTTTATACCTTCCGAGACTAAGCATTGTCTCTATCCTACATCATCTGCATAAGGCTACCTTTCTGCCTTCTGAGGTTAAGCTCTACCTCCACTTGCCTGGCTGAAATATCGCCACCTTATCTTTCTTGCATGGCTGAAATATCGCCACCTTTACCTACATATTGCATGGCTGAAATATCGCCACTTTTACTTACGTCTTGCAATCGGCTGAAACATCGCCAAACTACTATTTAAATTCTCTATCGGCTGAAACATCGCCATTTTACTTTACACACCGGCTGAAACATCGCCTGTTTTATTCAAATTTCCATCGGCTAAAATATCGCTAAACCACATATAAATTCTTTGTCGGCTGAAATATCGCCATTTAAGTTTTTGCATCGGCTAAAATATCGCCAAACCATTATTTAAATTCTCTGTCGGCTGAAATATCGCCATTTACATTTCTCTGTCGGCTGAAATATCGCCATTTTACTTTACACATCGGCTGAAACATCGCCTGTTTTATTCAAATTTCCGTCGGCTGAAATATCTCCATTTACGCTTTTGCATCGGCTGAAATACTGCCAAATCTTGCATTTCATGGGCTGAAATATTGCCAAACTGTCCAAAGGCATCATCGTTCGGAGGCATCATCTTCATAGCCCAAGAACACCATGCCATGGCCCAAGGATCCCACTTTATATCTTGCACATCATTATTCAAAGGCATCATGGTTCAGAGGCACCATTATCATAACCCGAGAACATCATTTCATAGACTGAGAATCCTTTAATTTTGCGCATCATGGCCCAGGACATCATGGTCTGAGGACGTTATCCTAACTGTCCAAGGACAACATTCATGGTCCAACGGGAACTTGCATCATGTTTAAGTTTACGCATGATATATGCCTATATTGTTTATTTGCAGGTATACCGGCTAGCAATGGCCGTCTCAGCATGAGCGATCCCATTCCGGCTCCCGCAGCCTATCAACTTCAAAACACCTCTTGCTTCCCCCAAGCGTTATGTCCGTCCTTTCAAATCTCCATCGGCAAGTTCCATCAATGGTTCTTGAACTACATACGACCTGATTCCTTAAAAACCAGGGATATGTAGGCAGCTCAGAAGCCAGAGCTCGGTCAAAATTGGCCATCTTGTCTTTACCCGACAACTCTTTCATCCTCCTCGGGTAAAGAGGGGCAGCTATTGATACCCAATTTTTCCTTATGTATTTTTATACCCAAAATACTTTCAAAATAGCATATATAAGTACACCAAAGGGTTTTGGCATTTTTAATGATTTTTAAACCAATTTATTGCCTATTTTTATACCATAAAATCCGATAATTATTCCCAAAACTATCATTTTGGTGGACAATTTATTTTATTTTCATATTTACATCAAATTATAGCTAACATTATTTTTTCATATTTTTACAAATTCGTTTGGTATTTTTAAAACTAAATTGCATATAATTGCAATACTAGCCTCTTTAAGATTTTATAGTATTTTATAATTGTAAAATTAGTTCCAGTATTTTATAATTATAAAATTGGTTCCAGTATTTTTAAATTAATATTTATATATAATTAACTGATTCATTACCTTTAATTTAATTTCAAAATCATTTCTATTATTTTTATAAAATAAAAGGGAAAAACTGGCTATTTAAGTTTTGGCCTCATTTCATTTCGAATTATAACCCCAATTCCATTTCAATTTTAGCCTGAAATCAACCCAATTTCAAACCCAATTGGACTGGCCCCAATTCCAATTTTAACTCGACCCCCCGATCCAACTATTTAACCCGCCCGGATTTCTTTTAATCCTGGCCGTTGATCCTTTTGATCAACGGCCATGATCACTCCTTTTCTTTTAAACTCACCTAACCCAACCATAACCCCTCATTTCTCTCTAACAGCCGCCTCTAAAATCCCTCGTTTCTCTCGAATCCTCTCGACCTCTGAAACCCTACCTCCCTCTCCGACCTAAAAACCACCGGAATCCATGGCTAATCTAGCCATGGACAACCTCTACTTACCCCCTCCTGATCCTATACGTGTGCTCTTGGAAGATTCGAGGCTAGACCTCGAAGTTCCTCGTCCAGACCTTGGACGATTCGAGTCTCTTTGGCGTTTCCGGCCTTGCTCCGACATATACCATCTCCGGCTCAAGACCAGACTTTCTTCTAAGCCTTTTCATTTCTAGGGTTTCTCTGAAACCCCAAAGCTATTCGATGTTTTTCTCTGGTTGTCTTCTTAGATCTATGCTATATCTGTGCTCTAATGGAGTGTTAAAACGTTTTCCCCAATTTTCCTTTCAACATTTATTTGTTTTCGATTTAGGGTTTCTGAAGAAATCTTAAGACGTTTTCTGAATTTTCTTTTTCTTCTTTTCTTTGTGTGAATCTATCTATGCCATGTTCTTATGTTCTTTTCTCGCGTGTTTGCTCTTGTGTTCTTGTATTTGCCGTATTATGCATGTTTTTCTATTTGTGTTTTGTTCTTTCTTCTACAGGTTTCTATAGCATGCTTTTACATATCTATCTTATGAGTCCCTTTACTGTATTTTTACTGATTTTTTAATCCTTTGTTTGCCTTTACTGGACTTTCTTTTGAGTTCTAAGCATGTTTCATCTACTATTTTCCTAAGCTTATATCGCCTCTTCTCTTCTGAACTTGTTTGAGTGGCAAGCTTTGCTTAAACGTGTTCCATGTGCTTCAAATTGGTTTCTACATTCCATTTGCCTTGAACCTGCTATGCTATTTGTTTGTTTTCCCATAAGTCTTTGAAAAAAGGCTACTGAGCCTGTTCTAGTTGTTGTCTTCTCGTCTATACATCTGATTCGAGTCGGAAACCCTAGTATTTGGGGGTTTTTGGGCAGGCTTGACTTTGTGTTTGGGCTAGGGTTCTATTCAGGACCCTTGACTCTCTCAGACTCGTTCCGAGTCTACAAAATGAACTCGACCTCTTTGTTATGACTCTAAATTTTTCTACACTAGTTTCTCTCTTGTTTTACATGGTTGTATGCTTTATATATGATAAACTTTTCTTTCAAAAGGCCTTTTGCCAACTTGTGATTGATTCCGAATTCCTTTTTATAAGGTTTGATTGAGTGTTACTGATTTTCTCTAAATTGAACCCCTCTCCACCTTTCCTGGTTGGATTCATGCATACCAAACCTCAACTCCTAATTTTACTGGCTAAAGATTGATTGCCTTTCCTTGTTTTTTGCCCAAACCGTGCACTACTAGGCTCTTTCCTTAAATAATGTCTATGTGTATTTTCCCCTATTATGTTACTCTAGAAAAAGGTTTTTAGTTATTTTCTTGCCTTAATTACCTTATACCCGTTTGAACTCAAATCCCTTAACTGAAGGGAAATCATTGAGATTGATTTTCAAAGTTATTTCTCATCTCTTCCTACTTGTTTTCTGCACTATAAAAGGGGGCTACCCTTCTGCACTTGAAGACTTGAGACCCCACAATTGAACAGACTCTCGAATTGCACTCTTATATACATAGCTCTGCTTTCTACTCTCTTCTTCTCTCCACTTCTACTCTTTACCTTCTGAAGTACCTTTGAGTTCTCTCTGAACTTTCAAGTTTTCTGCTGAGAATTTGAGTTTGTTCCTACTATTTGCTTGGTCTGTTGTTCTGCTTATTCTTACTTTGCAACTGGTATGTTTCTCTTAGTTTAAATAATGCTACTCCACTATGTGTTTACATTCTAATTCTGTTTGGCTTTCCTTCACTATGTTTTTGCAACTTTGGTACTACTTTTCTTATGTGAATACCCTTTCCCTTTCCCCTTTGTATGTGAGAATGGTTCAAGGCATAGCAGCACTACAATATTGTTGTCTATGACTTTGAACCGGGTTCTTTAAACCCCTAACTCAATCAATTCCCACTTCCCTTTCCCCTTTTATATGTTTGAGCCCTGGGCTTGGGTCTGATAGTGTCCTAATGACTATCCAGACCTTGGTCTAACATTCAAAAGGTCTGCTCCGAACTTGTTCAACTAAACAAGTGGTCAGGGGTGTGCCAGCCTACCTTATGGCTAGGTATGACCACCACCTGTCATGGCTCCCTAATTCCCTTTCACTTTGCACCTATTCCTAGCTATAAGGTCTGCCCTTCTCTTGCAAGCCATGCTTTGGGACCCCTGAGCTCCCTCTGAACTTGGATGCCTGAGAGCTGGCTCTTCTATACTGCAGTATTCTAATTCTGATGATATCTTGGGTGTAAGCAATGCCTGGAATCCCTGCGATTCCTCGGAACTTTGAAACACCTTGGATAAAGAGAAGGCTTTGGAAATCTGGATCCTGGAATTGGTTAAATACATATTATTGTACATCAAGATTGAATTTGGCTGCTTGGATCTAGCTGTTAGCTTTTGATATATCTTTAATTTCCAGTTTGATTTATTGAGTTGTATTAATTTTGTGTGAAACTTGGGGAATATAGTAAAAGGGTATGGGAGGGGTCTTTACTTTCTTGCATCCAAATGGTAGAAATCATGACTTAGGACTTTACTTTTTAATCAAACTAGAAATCTTGCCTATAGGGGCTCAATACTGATTTAATCACATAGAGACCATGCTTATAGGATTTAACGCTTAACTCACCTAGAAAGCATGTTTGTAGGATTTAATCCTCATATTCTGTAACTATGCATCACGAGTGTAAATTCCCTGAAATTGATAGATATCATGCCTATAGGATATGCATATTCATTAGGCAAATTTAGGAAGCATCTTTTCAAAAGTTCATTAACAAGTGCTAAAAACATAGATATCATGCCTATAGGACTTTTGCATCAAACTCGTTAGATCTTTAAAAGCAGTAATATCTGGTCAATTGGTTCCTAAACGCCTAACTTAGTAACGTTTTCAAAACTTTAACCTGTGATAAAACTCTTTTAAACCTGTGTATTTGTCCTAAAAATTGAGTTTTCTTCAAATTTGCATATGTTTTCTAACGCAGTTTCTTTAATATTCTGCCTAAATGCATTTCTTTTCAAAACGATCCTTGAAATCGTTATTTAAATCACTTCCGCAATTTACTCTTTAAAGTTTGTCTCTTCTGGATTTCAATAATTACTCTTTCTGCATGTGCAATTAAAATAGTCCTACGACCTTTTTTTTTTAAAATTTATTTGCTGTCCTAAGACTGCAGTCCCCCCTTTTTTTTTAAAACACCTCTGCATTAGTTACCTTCTAAAAATTAGTGTTTTTCTTTAAATACTTTAATATACGACAACTGTATCCAAGTTTCCTAATGCATACTTTCTGTCTAAATATATCTATTGATATAGTCCACTCGCTGCGTAATTTTAATCTAAGACCTAAATCAGTATTAGCTAAGGCGTGCTAAACCAAATGATTGTTTGATTTCTGGGGTTAATTTGAGCCTTGTATGATTATTTGTTCTCCCCTTTAACTTGCTACTTGTTTTGAATGTCGCAACTAGAACTTTATCCTTTAAAACTCCATAAAGGCCCCATCCCTTTCTTCCCTTTTAGGATTAGAAGTCCTAAAACCCCGTGACTGATAGTTTGGGACGGGTAATAGCATGCAGTAGGTAAACGATACCATTCTGCTCTTTAATACCTAAACAGGTGGGAAGGGTACACATGAAGATGATGATTACACGACAACACTTCGCGTACAATTGAGTACCAGTGTTGTGCGAATGATCCATGTAATGTATAGACCTAGGACCCCTCTCGCTCTTTATTAGTTGTTATTTTCAGATTTTTTCAAAAAGCTATCCAAAACTTTTTCGAACTTCCATCTCTTGTTTATTTCTTTAAGTTATTTGCATTATTTATTTGATCTTTCCCTCATTGCATATCTCTCCTTAATTTACAAAATTTTTATCCTTTAGTTTCAACATCTTTAAATCCTTTTTGCACTCATATTTGTAATAATTTTCCCATATTTGCAATGCTTGCTTGTTTATTTGTTTACATTTGCATTTAAAGTCACAATTGTAGCTTGGTCGGGAACCACACTAGTAGATCTTGAGGGGTGCCTAACACCTTTCCCTCGAGATAATTTCAAGCCCTTACCCAAACTCTAGTTTTCATCTTTAATTTTCTCTCAAAAGTGTCCTAATGCACTATAATCATTAGGTGGAGACTTTCCAAACTCTCAAAAAACCCAATTCTCAAAGTGGGAAAAGAGTTGTCTTCCCGAATGTCGTGAACCCAATTTCGCCCTAGGAAAAAGGGGGCATCGACACTGGTAAAACAAATCATCAATACAGGGCAACGATTACTTGTTATTAATGGTAACTTTTTTCAACTAGAGATAATTAATGCATATCTGCATAGTCTCATCCTTCTTCTTCACAAACAATATCGGTGCTCCCCAAGGCGACACACTCGATCGGACAAACCTGTTTGCTATAACCCCCTCAAGCAGTTCTTTCAACTCCTTCAACTCTTTTGGAGCCATGCGGTACGGTGGAATAGAGATAGGCTGGGTACTGGAGCCAAATCAATACAAAAATCGATATCATGATCTAGTGGCATACCTTGTAGATCTGAAGGAAACACATCGGAGAACTCCCATACTACGGGCACTAAATCCATCGCTAGAGTCTCTGCAGCAGTATCCCAAAACCAAGCTAGATAAGCCAAATAACCATTGTTGACCATGTGTCGAGCCTTCAGAAAATAGATAACCTAACTAAATGCACTGACAAATGAACCCTTCCACTCCAATCTAGGCAACTTTGGTATCGCCAAGGTAATAGTCTTGGCATGTAATCAAGGATGGCATGATATGGATACAACCAATCCATGAGGATGAGCTCAAAGTTGGTCATATCGAGCAACATAAGATCCGCTCTAGTCTCATAACCACAGAAAGTAACGATACATGACTAGTAAATATAATTCACAATAATATAACTGCCTACTAGCATGGACACATATACAGGACTCGCAAGGAACGTGTAGAAAATGAGCAAACAGAGATGAAACATATGAATATATGGACCCTGAATCAAATAGTATCAAAACGTCACTACCGTAGGCAGAAATAATACTTGTGACCACGACATATTAGGCTACTGCATCTGGTCTAGCTAGAAAGGCATAGAACCTAGTTGGAGTGCCACCTGACTGTTCTCCACCTCTAGAACAACCCGTACCCACCCGCCCTCCTCCTCTAGGTGGTTGGGCAGTTGGTGCAGCAACTGACATGATAATCATAGGCTGATGACCCTGTTGTACTGCCTTGACCCGAAGCCTAGGCAGAATCTGCTCACATGACTAACATCCCAGCACTGAAAACAACCATTTGGTGTGGAAGATGACTGACCCTGAGTTTGACTCTGCAGACCTGAACTCCTACTGGAGGAATCCTGAATAGCTGACAGACAGTAGAGGCTCTCTGGAATGGCGCTAAAATAAGGCGATACTAGAGCACCCCGAGAAGGTGGCAGTGTTGGATATGTATGCCTGCTAGACTGCCCCTCGGTGCCTGCTCTCGACCCTATTGACAATTACACTCGATACTCCGAGCTATCTATACGAGCTAGTTGTAAGGAGTCCCTATCTCAACCTCTCGGGCCATAGTGACCTTGATACCATAGTGTAAACCCACAATAAACCTCTACACTCTCTCTGTATCAGTGATGAGAATTATAAGTGCATGCCGGGGCAACTGAGAGAATCTCGCCTCATAGTCGGTCACATACATATGACCGTGGTAGAGTCGCTCAAACTGACCTCGTAACTCTTCCCTCTAAGAGGGTGGAATATTTCTCTCCGGAAAGAGACGTATGAACTCATCTCAAGTCAAGGGAGGAGAACCTGCTAGCCTTCTGAGAAGATAGGACCGCCACCATCTATAGGCCCTGCTCTCTAGCTGAAAGGTGGTAAAGTACACACTGTGGGACTCCAATATCCTCATGTTGTGGATCATGTCCCTGCAATGATCAATAAAGTCTTGGGGGTCTTTATGTCACTCACCTCCAAAGGCATGAGGATGTAGCCTGGTCCACCTTCTCAATGGATTATGCGGTTCGCCGACCGCGATTGGTCAGGGCTCTGGTATAGCAGTTGTAACTTGTTGAGCTTCACCTATGAGTGATGCACCCGGGGTCTGATATATGGCAGCTGCATTCATAGAGCTTGATCAGTAGGGGTCTGTGCTCCCCCACCTGCCTGAGATGTGGACGGATCTACTGGAAATAAACCAGCCTGCATCGTAGAATCTATGAACCGAAGCATACGACCCATCACCTCTTAGAATCCTGTTGCGGACATGAAATCCGCTAGAACCGACTCTGCTGCAGGTACCTTCCCTGCTCCTCAATAACAATATCCTCCATTAGATTTATTGGTGGCATAACTAGAGTAGCTCTAGGATGCCTCATCCTTTAGGATGAGTTGGAGCCTGCCCTCGATCTCAACCATTAGGGGGAGCAGCTCTTCCCTGGTTGGGTACATCTATCGCACGCGTCCTCACCATCTGTTAGAGAATAAGAGAAATATACTTAGCACACCATCAACTGCATGATAGGAGATAAAGAAAGAGAAGTTTCCTAACACCCTATAGCCTCTCGAAGATAAGTACAGACGTCTTCACACCGATCCGCAATACTCTGTTAGGCCTGCTCATTACTTGTGAGACCTACATGAACCTAGTACTCTGATACCAAGTTGCCACGATCCAAATCCCCTATAGGCCGTGAAGGCGCCCAATATTGCCGCTAGGCAAGTCAATAGTGAACTAGACATGTATTTGTTTTTTTAAATAATTTCAAAATAGTTGATTTTTATTTATGAAGCAGATGAAAAGTGGAAAATTATATTAAAGTAAAGCATAAACTAGTGAAAGAGAAAATGCCATGAAATACCTACTCAAGACCATGAAGTGTCTACTAAAATGCTCCCAAAATCCGGTGTCACAAGTGTATAAGCAACTAGTAAAATATACAAAGCAACTAATCTACTCTTGAAATGAAATAGACATAATGTAAATACAAAAGGAGAGACTATGGGTGCTGCATAACAGACTCGGATAGAAGCTCACTACTAGGCCTCGGAGTATCAGGGGTACGCACCTGAATGACTGCCAGATGCACATATCTTAGATCATGCACGATTAGTGCAGAAGTGTAGTGTGAGTACATAAACAACATGTAATTAGTAAGTATCTCGTCTAACCTCGAAGAAGTAGTAATGAGAGATCGACATTGACACTTATTATGGGCCATTAAATAATTACGAAAATTCTACACAGGCATGGAATACATCAATAATAATAACAAAATAGTAACCAGTGAATAGGTGCTTCTTTAACTAGAAGTCAACTTATGTCGAGGTCCTGCGGCCCGATCCAGAGTAGTATGTACGCTATCGACGGTCGATCGGCACGAACCATAGATGAATCTATTACACTGCCTAGGCATTCAGCCTGCTCCACTAGAAGAGAATACTTTACGGACACCCGATTTAAAGGCTATCACAAGAGTAATTCACAAGGAGGCATAATTTCTATCTACCACCAAGTAACTCGCCAAAAAGCACAAAATAAGTTAAGCATGGTCTTTATGAATCCTTTAACAAGTTTCAATATAAGTTAAGGACTTAAATTAACAAGTAGAGAGCAAACAATACAAGTATTTCATGATAGAGCCCTAAAACTTCTCGGACATAAACATGATTAGTAGATACGCACAGACTTTCATCATTTCATGCGTACGTAGCACCCACAATTACAAGAAAATAGCAATTTAAAACATCTATGGGGTAAATTCCCTCTTTCAAGGTTAAGCAAGAAATTTACCTTGTCGCAAAGCTCACTTTCCGGCCCGCAAATTTACTTTAAAGCCCCAACTTGGTGCTGAACAATCTGAAGCTAGCCAAATATTATATAAATTAATCAATATACACTCACAAGTTGATAATTTAGCTACTAGAGTAGTTACCCAACCCAAATTGAAAGATTCCTAAAACTCATTCCCCGAGCCTACGTGCCTGGATTTTAGAAATTTTCAAAGATAAATATTACCCATAACTTCACGAACTAAAATATATAATTTCTGCCCAATTCCTTAATTGCTTTCATGGTTTAATCTAATTTTTATCAAAACCTAGGTTTTTAAACTAAACACATGACTTCTATAATTAACTTGTTAAGAATCTACTCAAAATGCATGTATTAAACTCACATTAAATAGAAATTACTTACCTTACAAATGATAGGCG
>MU680066.1:22159-42055 GCA_026770625.1 Nicotiana glauca | reverse complement strand
ATGGGCAGCCCTTTTAATTAATTCCCCCATGTACTATGTTTTGTTCCCCACTAGTATTAAACAAAGTATTAGTTTAATGTCATATAGTACTCTACTGACAGAACACTTAAACTAACTATTTCAAACTTTTTGACACCCCAAATTACCCCTGTGATTCACCGAAACTGCCAGCCTATCCCAACTTATCATCTATAACCAATTCTTCTAATCAATTAACTAAACTACCACAGCTATAACCAATTCAACTTATCAGAATCAGTTAACAAGTTAAGCTAGAAACTCAGTTTAGACCGAATATCATCAGAATAAAACCAATGATTCAGGGCAGCATATACCGAACTACTAAGGTCAGATTGATTCTCACATATACAGGGAATAAGCTAAATCATTCTAACCTAAACCAACATGAATGCACACTGTAATATACTGAACTTATATGCAACAAAATGATAGACAACGAAGAGAAAAGAACCAAAACTAACATAAATAAGACAATTCGAACCAATAGTAACAGCAAACAATTATGAAAATAGCCACAGTTTATACAAGAATCACTGACACTGCCTAATCTGAATCGTTCAAACAAAACAAAGAAGGCACAGAATCCAAAATAAACACAAAACGTTCGATCTTAAACAAAAATAAAAAGGGGTAGAAGATGAATTTACTGAACGAAACTAACAGAAAAAGAAAGAAGAATAAGAATTAGAACAAACTCGGAAGGAATAGGACTTACTCATCAAATTTGAGATCGGGACTCGAATTCTCAGAATTCCTCTAATTTTCAGTCCATTTCGACCTTATTCGTGTGGTCTAAGCAAAAACACACGAATAGAGTCCATATAGACCCAATCCGCTGATGAGGACTCCATTCGCTTATTTTGGATTTTTAGGGTTCATTCTCAGATTTAAGATTCGACAATCTAGGGTAACGTTCGAGGGAAAACGATTATGGTTTAGGGATGAGGGAAGTCTAGTGGTGGTATGGTGTTAATTTGGGGTCAAACAGACGACCTAGGGTTTGGGGTCGATTTCTTCGATCTAATATTCCAAGAGATCGGTTGGGGTTCGAGAGAAACTGTTAGGATGGTTGGAATGGGGAGGAAAAGGGGATTCTAGGGTGTGAAGATGGAGGTATTTGGCCGCCGGCCGCAGCCACAGGCGATTTCTGGCGAGCGGTCGATGGCGGTGTGAGGCGGAGGGTTATTTGGAGTCCCTGAGGCTTAGAGACGACGAGGGTGGGGTTTGGCTTGGGGGTTGTGGGGTGTGTGTTGGGAATATATAGTGGGGTGGGGATTTAATGCTGGCCGTTTGATCAAACAACATCAATGGCCTGGATCATTCACTTAAGTGAAAACGGTGTCGTTTGGGTAAGTAAGGGGTCAGTTTGAACTGGGTAGTGGGAACTGGTCATGGGACGGGTTAAGCGGTGCATTTAGAGTCGTTAGATCATGATCAGTTGGACGGCTGTGATTAATTGAATACGAAACGGAGTCGTTTGGTATGGTCTCTTGGACTGAACGATTGGACCAAGTAAAAAGGGTGTTTTGGGCCTGGGAATTGGCCCAGTCCGATTTCTTGTCATTTTTTTGTTCTCTTTTTCTTTCACTTCTTTTTATTTTTAAACTAATTTTCAAAAATTAAAAACCTAAAAATCCTTAATTTAAATTAGCTTATAAAAATATTGATTAACTTTTGATAATAATTAACACACATAATTAACTACCAAATGGAAAAATAAAAATCACACAATTTTGACATTGTATGCTAAAAATGCAAAGTAAATTATTTTTGTGATTTTTTTTGTAAAACGAATTTAATTATTCCTAATTGAAAACTTAAATCCTAAATGAAAACGCAACATATTTTGTATTTTTATTAATTTAACAAATAAACATGCACAGACAAATGCAAACAATAAAAGAAAAATATCACAAAAATACACAGAAATTGCAAACAACACAATAACTATTTTATTTTGAATTTTTGGGAGTAGTTCTTGTGAGGCATAAATCACGTGCTCACAGCTTCACCTCTTTGTCCGGAAACACAAAGAGTTTTCGTGCAAAGATAAAGTGAGCAGACACGAGCGATTTTTGCCTGTTTGAATGCTCTGTGTGAAGCATTTTGAAAGATTTGACCGAACCTCTGCTTCAAAGGTTTCCTACATATCCTTGGCTAAAAGGGAATCAGGTCAATGTAGTTCAGGAAGTTTTGGTAGCTGGGACTACCGTGGAAATGTGATTTCACTGTTACTGTTGTTGCTGTTGCTGCTACTGCTTACCGACCTCCTTGTTACATCATGCTAAAAAGAAAATAAGAAGCTAGACTAAACTGGTCTATGAGTTACAAAATCTTATCTAGCTCTTCAACTTGCTCTTTCCTGTGTCTCTTGTTGCCTTGTTTCCTCTGATGTTTCTTTGTCTCTGACTTGACTGGTAATATTCCATTCTTGTGAATCGCTCTTCCTTCGGTTTCTGAACTTGAATTTATGCTGGGGATTTTTGTTGTAACCCTCAGCTCTTCGGGCGAGTTACTGGTTTCAATAACTACTTGGAAAGATAACACCTCCATTCTCCAGGCGGGCTCCTGACTTCAATTACAACTTTGAATGTAAGAACCTCCATTCTCCAGCCGGGCTCCTGACTTCAACTTCATCTTAAGAATAACACCTCCATTCTCCAGGCGGGCTCCTGACTTCAACTTCAACTTGAAATATAACAACCTCCATTCTCCAGGCGGGCTCCTGATTTCAACTACAACTTGAAATATAACAACCTCTATTCTCCAGGAGGGCTCCTGACTTCAACTACAACTTAAAATATAATAACCTCCATTCTCCAGGCGGGAACCTGACTTCAACTACGACTTGAAATATAATACCTCCATTCTCCAGGCGGGTTCCTGACTTCAACTACAACTTGAAATATAATACCTCCATTCTCTAGGCGGGCTCCTGACTTCAACTACAACTTGAAATATGACAACCTCCATTCTCCAGGCAGGCTCCTGACTTCAACATAACTTGAAATATAACAACCTCTATTCTCCAGGTGGGATCCTGATTTCAACTATAACTTTGAATGTAACAGCCTCCATTCTCCAGGCGGGCTTCTGACTTCAACTTCATCTTAAGAATAACACCTCCTTTCTCCAAGCGGGCTCCTGACTTTAACTACAACTTGAAATATGACAACCTCCATTCTCCAGGCGGGCTCCTGACTTCAACACAACTTGAAATATAATAACCTTCATTTTCTAGGCGGGCTCCTGACTTCAACTACAACTTAAAATATAATAACCTCCATTCTCCAAGTGGGCTCCTGACTTCAACAAAAATAAAATTGCGTTCGTATTGCCATTGTTCCCCCTTGCCTCTTGAACCATTTTCCTTCTAACTTGAATTATCTTTCTGCAAAACTGCTTCTCTCAGAACTTTTATTGTCTCCCTCCTTCAAAACTACTTCTCTCAAAACTGGTGTTTCATTCCTCTGAAAACTGCTATCTTTCTTCTTTCCTCAAGTGGGTACCTGGCTTCAGAAAAATTTTCAAAGATGGAAGAAAATTTTTCTACCCTAGTTTGATAATTTTCCTTGAATCATACCTTTCCTCCATCAACAACATTTCTTGCCCCTGTTTCAAATCAAAGTAAACTTTGTTAGTTTAAAATATGGGGTTGCGGTGCTCATGCTGGCGATGGTTTTCCCCTTTCCTCTTTTCCATGCTCTGCGTTGTCCGACTATCTTGAAACTCGACTGATAACTTCCGACCTTCCTGACGATTCCTTATTTTACGGACTTCCCAACTGTTGCTTTCCACCTTTATTCCATACTTTCCCCAAAATCTTAGAATACTCCATCATTTGGTCTTATAACGATGTCTTTTCTCATCCCATCACATTATCCTCGACATGTCCTATCCACATTTACTTTGCACCATATTGGCAACTGGTAGTAAGCTCTAAAAATCCTTCTTAGAAATAAAATACTATTAACCAAAAGAAATGAAAAATGATAACTTCAAAAGATAGAACAGGAGAAATCTTTCTGAACAATTGTTTGAAGGGAAAAGAACTTACCTGAATGGTTTAACCGATCCCAATGGTCATGTCGTACATTTTGGATTAATCAACCCAGTCTATTTACATCAATCAATCCCTACTTTGCATTTCAAAGGTCCCCGCAACCCAACTCTTTTTGCCGAAACAACCTTTTTATTCTGCTTGGTATCTCGACGGATCCTTTCCGTCAAACTTATCTCGTTTGCCCCCTTTTAATTCCTTGTCGCCTTATAGTGCCCTTTGAGGGGTTTTCACTAATAAGACTCTCTCAATTCTCTCAAGTCCCATCGCCTTATGGTGCCTGTGAAGGTTTTCACCGATAAGACTCTCTCATTTTATTTCTCTCAACTTTCGTCGCCTTATGTTGCCTGTGAAGGTTTTCACCAATAAGACTCTCTCATTTTATTTCTCTCAACTTCCGTCGCCTTATGGCGCCTGTGAAGGTTTTCACCGATAAGACTCTCTCATTTTATTTCTTTTCAGCTGGGGATTTGGGTGTTACCGATGGTCTCTCATTTTATTTCTTTTGGGGACCAGAGTGTTACTCCAGACTCCCATTTGCCTGAGTTGGCACTTCTCCGATACTGATCGGGAGGTCTTTTTTGGACATCAATATGGGTTTTTTTTTGTGTATGGCTAAAAGCAAAGGGTATCAAAAGTTTTAAAAATATTTTTGATGGGTAAAACATTACAACTCGTGGAATCAAATTTTCTTTCCCAAAATTACAAACGCAACTTCTGCCCCAGTTTTCTTGCTTGGGGATCCTTTGATTTTTGTTATACTATGACCGAGCCGTGAGGCGCCTACGTATCCTTTTCGAGGAATCAAGTCAAACGTAGTTCCCAATTCCTTTGTTTTCTTGTGATTTTTCTTTTGTTTTGTTATTATTTTTTCTTTTCTCTCTTCTTTTTTTCATTTTCCTTACTAATTCCGAAACAGGGGTATGAACGAATAAATAAGGCTTAAAAGGGGAAGTAAAGGTTAAAGTGTTTGTATAGAAGAAAAAATTGCCTCTGTCATTTCATTCTCCAATACAATGCCAAATACAGACAAACAACAATTACAATCAAAGGAATCATACATAATATCTCTTGACAACGTCAGAATTGATAGCCATGTCTATACATCTTCCTTCAATATCTGTCAAACATAAAGCGCCATTGGACAACAGTCTGGTCACAATAAATGACCCTTGTCAATTCGGGGCGAACTTGCCCTTTGCTTTGGCCTGATGTGGAAGGATTTGTTTCATCACTTATTGCCCCACTTCAAACTTCCTGGGACACACCTTCTTATTATATGCTCTTGCCATCCTCTTTTGATACAATTGGCCATGACATACTGCTGCCAATCTGTTTTCATCAATCAAGCTCAACTGCTCTAAACAGGTTTTGGCCCACTCGTCATCATCAATCTCAGCCTCAGCAACAATTCGAAGAGACGAAATTTCAAGTTCTGCCGGTATCACCATTTCTGTTCCATATACCAACAAATAAGGAGTTGCACCTACTGAAGTACGAACAATAGTGCGATAACCCAACAACGCAAACGGTAACTTTTCATGCCATTGTCTGGACCCTTCTACCATTTCCTCAATATCTTCTTTATATTTTTGTTAGCTGCCTCAACCGCTCCATTCGCTTTGGGACGATATGGGGTGGAATTACGGTGTGTAATCTTAAACTGTTGACATACTTCTTTCATCAAACTGCTGTTATGATTAGCACCATTATTTGTGATGATCACCTTCGGGATCCCAAATCTACAGATGATATGGGAATGAACTAAATCCACCACTGCTTTTTTGGTTACCGACTTGAAAGTTTTAGCTTCAACCCACTTGGTGAAATATTCAATGGCTACTAGAATGAGCCTATTACCATTGGAAGCCGCCGGCTCGATAGGTCCAATGACATCCGTGCCCCCTGCAACAAAGGGCCATGGTGCTGACATTGTGTGTAATTCTGTCGATGGAGAATGAATCAAATCTTCGTGTATCTGACACTGATGACATTTATGCACGAAACTGATACAATCTCGCTCCATGGTAAGCCAATAATACCTTGCTCGAAGAATCTTCTTTGCCAATACATATCCACTAATATGTGGCCCACAAACTCCAGAATGCACCTCCGTCATAACTGTCGTGGATTGAATAGCATCTATACATCTTAGCAATCCCAAGTCTGGTGTTCTTTTGTACAACACCCCTCCACTGAAGAAAAATCCACTTGCTAACCGTCGAAGGGCTCTCTTTTGGTCTCCTGTGGCCTGTGCCGGGTATATCCCCATCCTAAGGTACTCCTTGACATCATAAAACCATGGTTTGCCATCTAGTTCTTCCTCTATCATGTTACAATAAGCACGCTGATCACGAGCCTGAATATGCAATGGATCAACATGAACTTTATTTGGATGATGCAACATTGATGCTAAGGTGGTCAAAGCATCGACAACCTCATTATGAACTCTTGGGATGTGCCGAAACTCCACTGATCGAAACCATTAACATAGATCGTGCAAACATTGTCGATACGGTATGAGCTTCAAATCCCGTGTTTCCCACTCACCTTGAATCTGATGTACTAGGAAGTCCGAGTCTCCCAAGACCAAAATATCCTCGACATCCATGTCCGCAGCTAACCGTAAGCCCAAAATGCATGCCTCATACTCATCCATGTTGTTGGTACAATAGAACCATAGCTGAGCCGTAACAGGATAATGATGCCCTGTTTCAGAAATAAGTACCGCTCCTATTCCAACTCCCTTTGCATTTACAGCTCCATCAAAGAAAAGCTTCCACCCTGGTTCCTCAGGCAATCCCATCTCATCGATATTCATCACTTCTTCATCAGGAAAATATGTCTTTAATGGCTCGTATTCTTCATCACCAGGATTCTCAGCCAAGTGATCGGCCAGTGCTTGGGCTTTCATTGCAGTCCTTGTTACATAGACAATGTCGAATTCCGTGAGTAATATTTGCCACTTTGCCAATCTCCCTGTGGGCATAGGCTTCTGGAAAATATACTTCAATGGGTCCAGACGAGATATGAGGTAAGTAGTATAAGATGACAAATAATGCTTCAACTTCTGTGCCACCCAAGTTAGGGCGCAACATGTCTTCTCAAGTTGAGTGTACTTAACCTCATAAACCGTAAACTTCTTGATGATATAATAGATGGCCTGCTCCTTTCTTCCTGTGATGTCGTGTTGCCCCAGTACACAACCAAATGAATTCTCCAGGACCGTGAGATAGAGAATCAACGGTCTTCCCGACTCGGGTGGAACCAACACATGTGGATTTGATAAATACCCTTTTATCTGGTCAAATGCCTCCTGACATTCCTCTATCCATTCTATTGCATTATCTTTCTTCAGTAACCAAAAAATGGGTTCACAAGTCACGGTGAGTTGAGTGATAAACCTGCCGACATAATTCAACTTTCCCAGCAAACTCACCACATCGGCTTTGTTCTTCGAAGTTGGCAACTCTTGAATGGATTTGATCTTTGACGGGTCTAACTCAATGCCTCGCCTACTAACTATGAATCCCAACAGCTTTTCTGATGGAACACCAAATGCACATTTGGTAGGGTTGAGCTTAATATCGTACTTTCGAAGTCTTTGGAAAAACTTCCTAGGTCTCCTACGTGGTCTGCCTGACGCTTGGATTTTATAATCAAATCATCCACGTATACCTCAATCTCTTTGTGTATCATATCATGAAACATAGTATTCATTGCCCTTATGTATGTTTCCCCAGTGTTCTTCAAACCAAATGGCATTACCCGATAACAATAAGTTCCCCACGGCGTGATGAAAGTCGTCTTCTCTGCATCTTCCTCATCCATCAGAATCTGATGATACCCAGCATAGCAATCCACAAAAGACCCGATCTCACGTTTGGCACAATTATCGATCAAGATATGGAGTTGGGTAACAGGAAGTTATCCTTTAAGCTTGCTCTATTCAGATTGCGATAATTAATACACACCCTGATTTTTCCATCTTTCTTCGGAACTGGCACAACATTAGCCAACCAATTAGGATATCGAGTAACCCAAATAACCTTTGCATTTAGCTGTTTGGTTACTTCTTTCTTAATCTTCACACTCATGAACTTCCTCAATTTCTGCTTGACGGGAGGGCATGCCGAGTCACTGGGAAATTTGTGAACCACTAAATCGGTGCTCAAACCCGGCATGTCATCATATGACCATGCAAAAACGTATTTGAACTCAATAAGTGCTTTGATTAATTCTTCCCTGATGTTTGGTTAAATGTGGATGCTTATTTTAGTTTCTCGAATGTCATCCACATCCCCTAGATTGATGGCTTCCGTGTCAGTTAAGTTGGGCTTGGTTTTCTTTTCAAATTGGCTAATTTTTTGTTAATTTCTTTGAAGGCTTCGTACTCATCGTATTTCGACTCTTCATCATATTCTACCTCCTGCACTATTAGTTCGGAATCAGATTGATTTTTTAGACTGGGTTGAAGATCTCTCATGCATGCCATGTCATTAAGACCAGTATAAAGTAAATACAAAGACTCCCTCCGCATAGGAAGATGAGTAGCCATCCAATTGTTGATCTTGGCCTTAGGCCCCACAAACTGCACATTCGCCTTGCTGGATCCTTCCCCAGATTCTACCATGTTGACTTCGTCAAATAATCTTCTAAATCCATCATCCAAATCTCCATTTACACAAATCAGTGACCCTGTAACCTTGGATAGCAATTGCTTTTTGATGCTCGGCCTGACAAAAGATCGGGACAGGCGTGGGATTGGCTTGGGAAGGACCCATGCCCTCTTCTTTATCTTGCGGGCCCGTCGCACATCCGCCACTGTAGGCTTGAACACCAGCCCAAAGGTATCCAGATTTTTGGGCAAAGAAACCGGTTGAACAATACCCTGAAGATCAGCCCCCAAACCTTTGCCTGGCACAAACCCATTTTTCAGCATCTCCGAGGCAACCATGACAGTTGCAGCTGCTATTCTGGGAAGTGGGATGTTTTCACCCTCAGGAACTTTATCCACTGAAACCGTATCGAAAACCTGGTAAACCCACGGCCCCTTGTCGTCATCAGTCTTTATGAAGGGCATGATGGCATCATTTATGGCACATGTATTGTCTTCCCCATGTATTACGATCTCTTGTCTATCCCACTCAAATTTGACCATCTGATGCAGTGTAGAAGGCACTTCTTTGGTAGTGTGAATCCATGGTCTCCCCAACAGAAGATTATACGACACTGTGACGTCTAACACTTGAAACTCCATGGTGAACTCGACAGGACCAATTGTCAATTCAAGTATCATGTCACCCACTGTGTCTGTACCACCACCATCAAATCCTCCAATGCAGATGTTGTTCTTGTAAATTCTGTCATTATCAACCTTTAATTTGTTCAAGGTGGACAACGGACAAATATTGGCACTGGACCCATTATCAAACAGTACTCGAGTGACTACCGAGTCTTCATACTTCACGGTCAAATAGAGAGCTCTATTATGTTCTGTACCCTCCACGGGATACTCATCGTCGGAAAATGTCACCCGGTTCACCTTAAAAATCTTGTTCGCTATTTTCTCCAGGTGGTTCACAGAGATCTTATCCAGCATATGGGCTTTGTTCAGAATTCTCATCAACGTCCGGCGGTGCTCGTCTGAATGGATCAATAATGATAGTAATGAGATCTGTGTCGGGGTCTTCCTCAACTGCTCCACAATGTAGTAATCCTGCGCCTTCATCTTCTTTAAGAACTCTTCCGCCTCTTCCTCGGTAACTGGCTTCTCTGTTGCTACTGGATTGGTCCGTCTTAACTCTACGGGAGCAAAACACCTTCCCGAATGCGTTAGACCTTGGGTTTCACATACTTCTTCCATAACTTCCTTCCCCTTATACATCACTGTCATTTGATTGTAACTCCATGGCATGACCTTTTCACTGATTATTGGCAATGGCATTACCGGTTTGATGACAACTGGTTCTATGTGAGCCCCCTTCACCACCACGGGTGTTCTTGACACCCCCTGCATCACTACCTTGATTGGCTCTGGTTTCTTCGCAGCAAAAGACGACCCTTTCCCCATCACCACAATTGGCTTGGGGTCTACACTTTTCAGCTATACCACTGCCTTCTCATTGGTTAGTTTTTCCTTGGGACTGGCTTCACTGGACCAGATCATCATTACTGTTTGTGAGGACTTCTTAAAGTCCCCTCCCTTGTGCACTAGTTCGATCATATGGGCCTCATGGTGCGCTGGCAACGGATTATGATTAATGTTTGGTGCCTCTGGCGCCTGAACCTCGATCCCATTTGTGTCAATAAGATCTTCATGACAGTTTTTAATTTCCAACATTTCTCAGTATCATGTCCGGGTGCCCCCGAACAATATTCACACCTTACTGAATGGTCCAGATTTTTGGGGAGGGGATCTGGCATTTTGGGATCAATAGGATTCAGCAGGCCTGACTACCTAAATTTGTGGAAAAGAGTAGTATAGGATTCTCCCAGCGGAGTAAATGTTCTCTGCTTCTTCATCCTCTCATTCCTGAAAGCTTGATTCCTACGGAAACCTGACCCTAGAGGATTTCTGTAGGCCCTTGGGGGTGGATATGTGTTTTGTAGGGGTGGGTATGTATTTTGGGGAGCCGGTGCACGCCATTGCTGGTGAACCAGAGGTTTGTATACTTTTGGGTGTGATGGGTGGAAAAATGTGGCTCTAGTGGTGGGTAGTAGGTTTGTGGAGGGCTATATGGGGTGTATGGGTAATTCGGGCGGTGGGGTCTGGGCTGGTAGTAGGGTGAAGGACCTCTAGATCTGGACCAAGTACTTGTTTCGACTGCTGCAACTTCTTCTCTCTTCTTTTTCCCGAGCACACCTCTCGTGCCGTTATGGATTGCTTGAGTGGTGGCCTTGATCACCGAATAACTCATTATCTTGTTCGACTTGAGTCCTTCTTCAATCATGCTACCCATCTTTACAACCTCATTGAAGGATTTACCAACTGATGTCACCAGGTGGCCAAAGTAAGTTGGCTCCAAAGTCTACAAAAAGTAATCCACCATTTCACCTTCCCTCATTGGAGGATCAACCCATGCAGCCTCCTCCCTCCAGCGGAACCCAAACTCTCTAAAGCTCTCTCCAGGCTTTTTCTCGATTTTCAAGAATGTGAGACGGTCGAGGACGATCTCAATATTATATTGGAAGTGACCAGCAAATGCTTGCGCCAGTTCATCCCAGGTGTACCACCTGCTAGGATCCTGCCTCGTATACCATTCTAGTGCAGACCCGCCCAAGCTTTGGCCAAAGTATGCTATCAACATCTCATCTTTCCCACCGGCCCCTCTCATCTTACTGCAGAAACCACGCAGGTGTGCCACCGAGTCACCATGCCCCTCATATAGATCAAACTTTGGCATTTTGAACCCCGCTGGCAGCTGAACATCGGGGAAAGGACACAGATCTTTATAGGCCACACTGACTTGGCCGCCCAACCCATACATATTCCTGAAGGATTGCTCCAGGCTTTTTACTTTTCGAAGCACATCTTCCTGCTCCGAACTCTTGGATGGCTTCTCAGTTTCCACTAGGAGCTCAAAGTGAGGGGTATAGGTATGTGGCTCGGGAGCTCTGAAGGTGGGTTCAGGAGGATAGTATTGGTTGTCGTGAGCCTGAAACACCGGGTCACTGGGTGATCTTTGCAATATGGCGGGTGGAGGTGCCACGAAAATAGGAACAATTGGTGGAGGAGGGTCGTGCTTGGGTGGTGGAGCTTGGGGATTGTAAGGAGCTTTCCCCTGATAGTATTGGTGAATTGGGAAACTCGTTAAGGGACCAGTGGGAGGGTACACCGGAGTTTGTGCCGGTGGGAGAGTANGCCGGGAGCTCAAAGTGAGTGGTATAGGTATGTGGCTCGGGAGCTCTGAAGGTGGGTTCAGGAGGATAGTATTGGTTGTCGTGATCCTGAAACACCATCTCGCTAGATGATCTTTGAAATGTGGCGGGTGGAGGTGCCACGAAAATAGGAACAATTGGTGGAGGAGGGTCGTGCTTGGGTGGTGGAGCTTGGGGATTGTAAGGAGCTTTCCCCTGATAGTATTGGTGAATTGGGAAACTCGTTAAGGGACCAGTGGGAGGGTACACCGGAGTTTGTGCCGGTGGGAGAGTAGGGTAGCGGGAGGGACTGGTACTGGTTGCCCCCTAGCCCAGGCTAGGTGCATTTCTGCTATCTCTTACCTCAACCTGTCTACTTCCTCCTTCATTGTTTGTATTTCTGTTTTTTCCTCTTCAACACTTTTGTCTGAACCAGACATGCTTTTCGGTATAGGTCCTTTAGATCTTGTTTGGTAATGGTAATTTGCCAGTACGTTCTAACAAGCTAACTATTTGAAATCTCTGGAAAACAACAAACTTGTTAGTTTTTAGGGTTTAACAGATATGTTATTGCACGTTGGGATGCAATGCACTTAGGCAATTTAACCATTCCTATCATGTTTTTGCTTCTATTGCATGCGTCATCCCGGCTTGTGCCCTCTTTTGAGTGCTTCCTAAACTTTCCTTTATTTCCTTTATTTCTCTCCTTTTGTTTTTCTATTATTCCCTTTTTTCTTTTCTTTTTAATGGTAGTCGAATATTATGTGGATTTCCTACGTATCATGTCCCCGCATGAATCAGACCGTGCGTAGTTCTGACCACAAGAGCAAAAAATAAAGACACCATTTTTGGATTTTTTAATTTTCATTAACAAAACATTCTATTACAAGGCAAAATATTTTTGAAAGGAAACTGACAAACTTGACACAGACTGCAGACTTTATGCGAAAAGGGAAATACAAACTCCAACGGACAACAGACTCTGAAGACAAAGAAAATACAGACTCAAACTATGAAGCCTTAGAGCTTTGAATTTTTGTGCCCGCGGAGCGTCGCTCGGCCTCGCCGCGGGCTTTGGTGCAAGGCTCCTCTGCAGATCTTTCAAATCTTCCATGATCTGGTGGACATAAATCATTATTGAAGCAAAGAAGGTAGTACGGGACATATCCTCACAAGCCAAGCACTTTATGGTGATGTAGTGCCCGATATCGTCGATTCTTCCCCTGATTCTATCTTTTTCCCGAAGCAACCGCTCTATCTGTTGGTTCCGTGCTCCTAGCACTTGAGCGTTGTGAAAGAGTTGATCTTGAAATTCATGCATCTGTTTCTCCATCTGTGCCATCAAGTCATAACAGCATTCCCTATCAGCTCTGAAGTCCCTGGCTTGTCTGAAGACCCGTTCTTTGAGGGTAGATATTATTTCTCTCAACATAGTAATGTTCCCCTCGTAGTCCCTCTTCATCTGCCGCATCCGAAGTGACCGCTCTTCTGTACCTCTTGCCCATCTGGCTTGGATCCTTGCCAGTCTAGCTTCAGATCTTTCCCAACCCTCTTGACATTCAATGATTTGCTTTTTCAACTCATTTATCAACCCTTCGTCAGCCCGACTTCTCTGTTGTCGGTCGGCATCCATTCTCATCTGTCGGATTTGGGTCTTCAGGACCTCATTTTCTTGGGCCAACTTCTTTTTATCCCATTCGTCGGCTGCAGCTTACAAACTATTTTCAAACCGGAGATCCTGGACTTGTTTTTCCAACGTTCCTATGCGGGCCCTGTATTCCCTCTCTTTTTCTAACCAACCCCAAGGTTCCTGTGATGCCTCAATGAATTCCTGAATGTGAGATTTTTTGGTCGGCAATTCTGGTTCGTCTCTTGCAATGCTCTTCTTTCTGTACTAGGCAAGATAAGAGGGTGAGACTTCGCCTCGAGATAGGTCACGCACTCGAGTGTTTGACGTCAAATATTGGCATTCGTTCCATATATAACGAATGGTTTCTTCATGGAATTGGCCGTCGGTGCTAACCTCGACTGCGTAAACTCTGAGATCTTCATCTGGTTGCATCACCTGACACCTCCCTAATTGTCTTATCACCCGGTAGGGAGCATAAGGCTGAATACCTCGGAGTCCCATTAAGAGGAAGTAAGGACCAGTGGCAGGCATATACACAATTTCTTCAACGGGAAGCCAACCCAATGTCCAATCTATTTGTACTGCAGTTATGGCACGGAGGCAGGGTACCCAGTCTTCAAACCCTTCTGGCAATCTAAGCCCTGAAACCCTCATGTTGTATCCTTCAATGTAGCTTTTGTCTGTAGATCTATAGCTCATATACTAAGGATGATGACACAAGTGCTCGATCATCCACATCTGTAATAATAAATTGTACCCTTCGAAGAAATCTGCCCCGACTTTACAAGCTGTGAGAGCTCGGTATATCTCGGATACTATCATAGGGGCAAGCGTGCTCTTGTTGTTAGTAACCAGGACCTTGACGACTCCAGCCACCTTCAAATCAATATTTCTATCTTTCTGGGGAAACACCACAAGGACTAAGAATGCCACCATGAAGGCGAAACGCCTATGTTCATTCCATTTTGTCCGATTCCCTTTACTACAAACCCCTCTTTCTGGATCGTTGAAACCTCCTATATGACCATACCTCTGGTATATGAAATATAAAGTGGAAAACCCACTATCCAACTCAAAGTATGGAACTCCTTTGCTTATTTTCAGTACATCCATAAACTTGTAAGAATTAACGGCCCTTGGAGCAATTAGATATTTGTGCCTTAACCCTTCAGTAATGTCCATATAACCTGCTACCTCTTCTAAGGTTGGGGTGAGTTCAAAATCCGAGAAGTGAAATACATTATGGGCCGGGTCCCAAAACGTAATCAAAGCCTTTATGATATCACATCTGGGTCTGATGTTTAGCAAATCGGTGAGGCCTCCCAATTGCAGTTCGACCTTATCTCGCTCTGATTTTCCCAGATCCTCCCACCACAAACGCAATTCCAAAGGGATCTTGCTCCTTACCGTTACTGGCAAACTTAGACCCGTGCTCATTCTGCATGTTGGTTTAGGGTGATTAGGTAGAATTAAGACTCATTTGACTCAAAGAAGAAAAGAAATATAAATAAATTAAAATTGACACACATTTTCTTCTAAATAAACTCTGGTATTGTCAATACGGCCTTTCAGCACTTCGAAGAAGATTTAAAGGTTGTGTTCACTAACCGGTCAAAACTTTTGCAAATGACCAAAGGGAGTTGTTCTTGCATAAACGGCCTTCCGGCATCCTTTTGGGGACATTCGGCTATTTTGGACAAGAATGACATCACCTTCACTTATGAAAAAAATTTTACTTACCCTAAAAATACTTGCGGGTTGGCTACCCTATTTTTCGGTTGTAAATTTAAATAATTTTTCAAATAGTTGAACCCGATATGAGTTGCCTACGTATCCCACATCCGGTGAGAATCAAACTTACGTAGTTCTGCCAAATAAAATGGACTCTTCTTCAAAACGACATACAACATATATTATTTTTCGAACACAACTCTATTTTTTGAAACAAGATTTTCTTATTGATAAATAAACTATTTTTGAAAACCAAAAGTTTTTTTTTCTTTTTCTTTTCCCTTTTTTCAAAAATTAGGCAGAGTCTCGACACTATTTGGGCATTGTATTTTTCAAAATAGGCGATTAACTCTCTTTACCCTCATATTGCCATGTATTTTCTTTTCCTAAATGTTCGAAAGCCTATTAGCATGCAAGTCCGAAATAAATAAATGCGCAAGTAAGATGCATCAGGATGGTCCAATATTCCGGGTACACCTGTCCTAGACGGACCCAACCCCTGTCTTAAGTCCCCTAAGTCAAAATGCACATGATGCAGATAAGCGTTCCTACTAGGGATCCGGCATGACGTTTTGTTATACTAGGTTTTAAACCTGGGTGTATTGTTCTAGACCTGGCTTACCCGAGCGGACAACTCGAGCCGAGGATGGGAGCTGTGTACCGGTAACCAAAAGGTCATCCGATTTTGCAACTCCTCCAAATCCTCGTTCTATTTTGGGATATGATACTAACAAAAAGAAGTGACAACCAGCGTGCAGTCCTCATGAGAGAGAAAATAGGGGTTTCGTAGCAGTTTTACATACAGTTCAGATAATATCAAAGCGGTAAAGCAATTAGCACATTTAGCAGGAAACGTGTAGTAAAATCAGGTAAAGCCTAACATAACAATTGTTATAAGCTCAAATTCTTAAACCCTGAACCAGATATTCTGGGTAAGTTCCCCAGCGAAGTCGCCAGAGCTGTCACACCTCCTTTTTTCGCTACACCCCGTGAAGGGTATAATAATAAGGGAGTTTTTTCAATTAAAGGGCAATCAAAATGGGATTATTATCAAAGATTCAGAGTCGCCACATGGGAGATTTATGGTGTCCCAAGTCACCGGTTTAGAATCCCAAATCAAGGAAATTATTGAGTCTGTTTAACAGTCTGTGCACCAGAAATCTGAGTAAGGAATTCTGTTAACCCAGGAGAAGGTGTTAGGCATTCCCGAGTTTCGTGGTTCTAGCACGGTCGCTCAACTGTTATATTTGGCTAAATTATCTGATTTTCACAATTATAAACCTATGTGCAAATTTTTACTTTAATCGCTTTTATTTAATATTATTTTATAACGAGAATTACAACGTTGTGAAAATACATCTCGAACCACGTTACTTCAATGCACCCGTGGTTATTGACACATTTCGACTCCATTGAGATTTGGAGTTGGGTCACATAAATGTGCACCCGAGTTTAAGAAAGTAAATTATTAAAAGCGCGTCTAAAGTGACTAGTGCGTTATTATCTTTGGGAAGGGCTGTGAAACTCACTAAACAACCCATCCCGAATTCTAAATGTTATAACAGAAAAACAATTATTGAGGGCCCCGTAATTTATGTGTTTTATTCAACGAGGCTCGTCTCGTTTATTCTTTATAGGTCCATCCTAAAGCGACTTTGGTTTTCTAATTATATTGTCTCTAAAAGAAATAAAGAAAAGGCCCTAATCACTTAACATAGTTTAAGAAGCCCGTTTTCTTTTTTAAATCAAGACCTAAATAAGCACAAGGGCAGGCCATTCATCAGCCTGGCCCAAGGCTAGACGAATGTAGTCGTAAAACAGGAACTGGGCCACCTTGTTCAAATGCAGTGGCCCAAATCACTTAAATACAGGCGATCAGCCTTTTTCCCCAAAATAGACCACAACTCCAATTTAAACAGAACTAAACACTTGTTGAAATTTGGTTAAGCTACTCTACGTGTTCGTCAATTGCAGCAAATGAAATAGTGCATGGTATTTATTCAGATAGCGTCGATCAAATTTGAGTATCACCGGCTAGATTGAGCTACCAGATTCAATGGCCCAACTTGGCAGAAATAAATATTTATTTATCTGATTTGAACCATACCTTAATGCCTACTTCAAAAATATCAATTCCAGTTCATGCCTCAACATGTCCCTGATTAACACCTGCTATAATTGTAATTACCTAAACTAATTCAATTCCGATAATTCAAAACAATTATTTAACATGAGACAAAATTCCAACTAACATACATTGAGGCTACTGATTTAGGAGAAATGAACTCAACTCTAAAACTTAGCAGTCGAATACATTCACAATCTGAATCATACAGCATATACTCAAGCCAAATATAAATCTAAACAAATACATATCATCTATCATATCCCCTATTATGACAGTATGAGCGTATCACTTTCAGAGGATAAAGAAATGCATATTTTTATTTCAGCATCTCAACTTGCAGCTATAGCAATTCACGGTTCGAATGTGTACCTGAAAATTAAATTACAACATGAGAAGGGAGGTCAGCAGTAGGTAGGTAGCAGAGAGTAAGCAACCAGCAGCAATAACAAACAGGTGACCACAAACACAGCCAGAAACAGGATCAACAATCAAGGAATGTCTAAACAAACTTCAAAACTCCCCCAAGTTATCCACAATGAACCCCGGAGACCCAAAACGACCAACAGATGACCCCCAGCTAAGTTTACTAGATCAGATCCAATGCATAAAAGACTTCAAATGTCTTCAAACCTCAAAATATCGAACAAAACAGAGATTCCAGTTGACTTGTATCCTAATCAAGCTAGAAAGGCTGGATTAAATGCTAGAGTTTGAAGAGGAAACTGAAGAAAATTAATGGAATAGTAACTTTCTATCCTTTTCAATCTCAAAACTGATTTTAAGCTCTCAAAACTGACCTCCAAGATTGATTAAAGACATGTGTTTCTTTTCAGTTTTTCAAACTCTTTTGACCCCCTAAAACTCTCTTAAAATGCTGTGCTGAAAACTGACCCCTAAAACTCCTTTAATGCTGTCTTTCACTGATCAAAAGAGCTCCCTCTATTTATCCAAAGACCTCCTCTATTCTGTCCAAATCCCCTTCTATTTATACCCAAAACAGACTTGCCTCACAACTCTCAAAAACACCAATCAAAAATAAGCCCAAGATATTCTCTAACAGCCCATTACTATGTGTTTAATCTCTTTTTTAATTCCCTTATTCCCCCACTAACCTTTGTCTTGTTCTATTTTTAGTTCACTTGTTCCCCACTAACCTTTGTCCTTTTCTTCATTAATTCCATGCGTGTATGGGTAGCCTATTTTTATATTCAATTAAGTATGGGCAGCCCTTTTAATTAATTTCCCCATGTACTATGTTTTGTTCCCCACTAGTATTAAACAAAGTATTAGTTTAATGTCATACTATTACTCTACTGACAGAACACTTAAACTAACGATTTCAAACTTTTTGACACCCCAAATTACCCCTGTGATTCACTGAAACCGCCAGCCTATCCCAACTTATCAGCTATAACGGATTCTCCTAATTAATTAACTAAACTACCACAGATATAACCAATTCAACTTATCAGAATCAGTTAACAAGTCAAGCTAGAAGCTCAGTTTAGACAGAATATCATCAGAATAAAACCAATGATTCAGGGCAGCATATACCGAACTACTAAGGTCAGATTGATTCTCACATATACAGGGAATAAGCTAAATCATTCTAACCTAAACCACCATGAATGCACATTGTAATATACTGAACTTATATGCTACAAAATGATAAACAATGAAGAGAAAAGAACCAAAACTAACATAAATGAGACAATTCGAACCAATAGTAACAGCAAACAATTATGAAAATAGCCACAATTTATACAAGAATCATTGACACTGACTAATCCGAATCGTTCAAACAAAACAAAGAAGGCACAGAATCCAAAGTAAATACAAAACGTTCGATCCTAAACAAAAATAAGAAAGGGGTAGAAGATGAATTTACTGAACGAAACTAATAGAAAAAGAAAGAAGAATAAAAATTAGAACAAACTCGGAAAGAACAGGACTTACTCGTCAAATTTGAGCTCAAGACTCGAATTCTCCGAATTCCTCTAATTTTCGGTCCATTTCGACCTTATTCGTGTGTTCTTAGCAAAAACACACGAATAGAATCCAAATAGACCCAATCCGTTGATGAGGACTCCATTCGCCTATTTTGGATTTTTAGGGTTCGTTGTCAGATTTAAGATTCGAGGATCTAGTGTAACATTCGAGGAAAAATGATGATGGTTTAAGGATGAGGGAAGTCTAGTTGTGGTATGGTGTTAATTTGGGGTCAAACAGACGACCTAGGGTTTGGGGTCCATTTCTTCGATCTAATATTCGAAGAGATCGGTTGAGATTCGAGGAAAACTGTTAGGATGGTTGGAATGGGGAGGCAAAGGGGTTTCTAGGGTGTGAAGATGGAGGTATTTGGCCGCTGGCCGCCGCCGTAGGCAATTTCCGGCGGGCAGTCGACGGCGGTGTGAGGCGGAGGGTTATTTGGAGTCTCTGAGGCTTAGAGACGGCGGGGGGGGGGGG
>MU680066.1:3594-21623 GCA_026770625.1 Nicotiana glauca | reverse complement strand
ATATATAGTGGGGTGGGGATTTAATCCTGGCCGTTTGATCAAACGAGATCAACGGCCTGGATCATTCACTTAAGTGAAAACGGTGTCGTTTGGGTAAGTGGGGGGTCGGTTTGAACCGAGTAAGGGGAATGAGTCATGGGACGGGTTAAGGCGTGCGTTTTGAGTCGTTGGATCATGATCAGTTGGACGGCTGTGATTGATTGGATACGAAACGGCGTCGTTTGATATAATCTCTTGGACTGAACGATTGAATCGGGTAAAAAGGGTGTTTTGGGCCTAGGAATTGGCCAAGTCCGATTTCTTGTCATTTTTTTGTTCTCTTTTTCTTTCACTTCTTTTTCTTTTTAAACTAATTTTCAAAAATTAAAAACCGAAAAATCATTAATTTAAATTAACTTATAAAAATATTGATTAACTTTTGATAATAATTAACACGCATAATTAACTACTAAATGAAAAAGTAAAAATACACAATTTTGACATTAGATGCTAAAAATGCAAAGTAAATTATTTTTGTAATTTTTTATTTTTGTAAAATGGACTTTATTATTCCTAATTGAAAACTTAAATCCTAAATGCAAATGCAATATATTTTATATTTTTATTAATTTAACAAATAAACATGCACAGACAAATGCAAACAGTAAAAGAAAAATATCACAAAAATCCAGAGAAATTACAAACAACACAAAAACTATTTTATTTTGAATTTTTGGGAGTAGTTCTTGTGAGACAAAAATCACGTGCTCACAACAATCTCTACGGACAACAGAGATCAAACCTTTGGTAATCTGATAAGGGTAAACATCAGCACGATCAAGAGAGGACATAGAAGAAACCTGATTTCAAATCGACTCTCTATCAGTGTAAAAAGAAAGTTCAGAGGGGACGATTTCGTCTACTAAGGGTTCACAAACTGGTTCATTAGAGTCTCTACTTCTAGAAGAAGATCTATGTAGAAGAGAACCCCGATTTTCAGAACAAGAAAGAGGAGTAGAACTCGATAAAGATGAAGGCGAACCCGGAATGGATGTTGATCCTAAACTACGTAACCTACCTCCTCTCCTGCTCCTAGTTAGAGCAAGAGGAAGTTCCTCCACAATAAGAACTTTACGAGGATCGGGATTTGAAGAAGACATATCTATACGAGGAATAAAACAAGAATGAATATTCAAATATAGGAAACTTTTATGATAAAAACAAGACAAAGGTTATATTTATACTCAGAAGCAACCGTCAAACAAAAAAGGTAATAATGGGAATATCACAATAAAAACTGTCACTTCGTGATTGATGTAGCCGCAAAAAAGCCCTAAAAGACACTGAAGGATTTCAGACCCAATCAAAAGATGCCACGTGTCACAAGCATTAAATGGAAGTGACATACGAAGTGTCAGTTCTGGAGAAGGTATAATGGCGGCAAAAATTCCCGCTTTAATGGGATTCACTTCTCAAATATTCAATTAATGAATAAATGGCAAGTGGGGCAACTATTAGTATTGGGAAAAATAAAGTTAACATATTGAATTAATTATGAGATGATATGTCAAGACATGTGGATCAATAAAAGAATGACGCTGGCAAAGGATAGCTGAAGAGACACGAGCTTTAACATGCACGGGCAGAGATTTACAAAAACATGAATGAACGGCCACTCAGACCTCTTGTTAATTTGAAGAGGCATTAGAGGAATGAACCTATATAGCAAAAAGTACACATACGTATTATCCGTAATTGATGAGCATCAATGATGGAAAACGTTATAGAATCTTCATGAAATAGTTACGATTGTCAATTATAACATTACATTAAATGTCATTAATTGCTCATAATGGCTCTATTATGAGAGGAAAGAAACGTATTACTTAGAGATAGCTATAAAAGGAGAGAAATAACATTTGTAAGGACACAAAATATAATTAGAATACACTGATTTGCTTTGATTTCTTTTACTTGTTCAGCTATTGTTTAAGTCAATTCTTCTTATTTATTTTATATTTGATTATTAGTAACCCGAGTTCTTCTAAAAGTAAGCTTTGACCGAAATTCTTGTTTTCTGGTTAAACACCTTGTAATTGTATTGTAACATTATTTTTAGATTATCCAATTGGAATTTCAGGTTTTATGTAAATTTCTCCCGTTGAAAAATTCAACTGAATATGTGTCTTTTTACATGTACTTCTTCAATTATTATATATAATCACGTTAATCCATACGTTATTATATTAATTAGTAAAACTTAGCATAGATTAAATTTTGCCATATGTACTCTCATATAGTATAGACTATAGAGTCTTCCCATCTAATAAGATGTCATAATTGGATTATTAGATGTTTCCAATAAAATCATAGGGTTTAATATAAATCTATAATTATCCTGAATAATTTGGTAAATTTTTATTTTATAAAAAAATCGTAAAAAGTATCGAATCGAACTTATATATATATATATATATATATATATATCGTTAAATTTTTCTTTAAGTCGGGCCTTGAGTGCATTCAGAGGGAAATGACTACAACCAACAAGACAAGACAAGGTAAGTTCTTCCCTTTTGTATCGCTGTGATATTCGAGTCAAATATTTGGTTTTATCTTTTTCAAAAGTTCTAGTGAAGATAAACATTTTTCTAGATTCTATGTACTTTTCAACTGTAAAGTGTTGCTTAGGAACTCAATAATCGTTCCAAGATAAAAAAAAAAAATATGTGTACATCAAAATCTTTGCTTGAACATTGCATTTATATAAGTTCTTGCAGTGAACAGATATACTCAAAGAACATGGAGTATTCTTAATCTGTTAAAAAATAAAGCAAAATATAATAATATTGAACAAGTAATAAAGACAAGAGATAGAAGGGAGAATGAGTTTGTTATTTCTCTTTTTAGTGTAAATTTGTATAGGGTCAAAAGTTCTCTATTTATAAAGGTACGAATA
This sequence comes from Nicotiana glauca, assembly GCA_026770625.1. Classification (NCBI taxonomy): domain Eukaryota; kingdom Viridiplantae; phylum Streptophyta; class Magnoliopsida; order Solanales; family Solanaceae; genus Nicotiana; species Nicotiana glauca. The sequence continues at coordinate 18,685 of MU680066.1, read as the reverse complement.
TATTCAAAGGTTATAAGTTAATGTACTTCTTAACTGACTACATAATACAAAATACGTTAATGTATAGACAAATGCATTCATTTCAATCACATGCATTCATCTCATTTTATAACACTCCCCCTTGGATGTCCACTAACGGATAATGCGCCTGGTTACAACCTTACAAGGAAAAATCCGGTGGAAAAAATCCTAGTAAAGTAAAAAAGAGTACACACATCTTATAATACGCATTGAGTGCTGCCTCATTAAAAACATTACCTGGAAAACCCAATTAGGACAAAACCTTAGTTAAGGAAAAAAGAGTACAACGCGTAATACACTCCCCCTGGTAAAAACTTTCTTTGATATCTCGAAGACGATATATTCCAATCTAATGTCTCAACTTCTCAAATATTGATGTTGACAATGCCTAACTGAATAAATCTGCCAGATTATCACTTCAATAAATTTGTTGAACATCTATCACACCATTTTGTTGAAGATTATGCGTGAAAAAGAATTTTGGTGAAATATGATTTGTTTTGTCTCCTGTGATATATCCTCTTTTTAGTTGACTAATGCAAGAAACATTATCTTCATACAATATTGTTGGAATCTTCGTCTTTAAAGAAAGACCATATAGTTGTTGAATGCGTTGAGTCACTGATCTCAATCATACATATTCTCGACTAGCCTCATGAATAACTGTTATCTCTGCATGATTGGAAGATGTAGTAGCCAAAGTTTATTTTGTTGAACGTCATGAAATAGTTGTACATCCACAAGTAAATAGATAGCCTAGTTGAGATCAGGCTTTATGTGGATCAGACAAATAACTTCCATATGCATACCAATCATTTGTAAATCGTATTCATAAGAATAAAATAATCCTATATCAATAGTCCCTTGGAGGTATCTGAACATATGCTTAACACCATTTTAGTGTCTTGTTGTTGGAAAGGAACTAAATCATGCTAATAAACTTATTGCATAATTTATATCTTGTTGAGTATTATTTGCAAGATACATTAGTGCTCCAATTTCACTAAGATAGGGAGTTTCATCACCAAGAAGCTCTTCAATGTTTTCATGGGGTCGAAATAGATCTTTATTTATTTCAAGGGATCTTATAGCCATCAGAGTACTCAATGGATGTGCTTTATCCACATAAAAATGCTTTAAGATCTTTTCGGTATTGTCACGTCCCAAATCTCCCTCCGTATGATGTCGCGACGACACCTAGTTTCGACGACTAGGTAAGCCTAACAATTGCGGAATAACTGAAATAATAACAAATTTTAATAACAAAACTTCAAAAGATAACTATATAGTTGAAAAAAATACCGCTCGGCATAGTCACAAGCTCTAAGGAAAAACTCTAGTTGTCTCTATATATCATTGTTTAGGAAAAATGAGAACAAACATCATAAAGGATAGAGGGGGACTCCGACTTCTGCGGACGCTGGAAGATGTACCTTGAAGTCTCTGAAACCCGCAACAAATACTCTCAACTAACAGCAGGGCTGGTAGGAGGTCTACATACAACATATGTACAGAAGACTAGCATGAGTACACCACAACGGTACCTAGTAAATGCTAAGCCTAACGTCGGTAGAGTAGCGACGAGGTCGGGTCAAGGCCTTACTGGTATATAATAAATAAGGTAGGAGATATAACAATATAATGAAGACTGAGAATTTAACAACGAGGAATAAAGGAAAATAACAATGCAACACATAAGGATAAACAACAAGGGGCACTCCTGAGATACCGTCTCGTAGTTCCAAAGTAAATGCTCAACAGGGGATCTCCCGAGGTACCGCCTCGTAATCCCAAAAGTAAATATGCAGCGGGAATTTCCTGAGATACTGTCTCGTAGTCCCAAGAGTAAATATGTGATAGGTGATTTCCCTAGGTACCGCCTCATAGTCCTAAAAATAAATACATAGCTCGAAATCGATGGAAACAATAATTACAGCAAGAAATCCTACAGTTTATGACTAAGTACAAGTTAAGGAAAATAGGAAATCAACTAAGCATGTTGTACAGATTATAAATAAGCAATTAAGACACGTGGACATGCGATATTAGGCTAAACAAATATAGGAAATCAACTACACATGCTGGTATAACTCATTTAAGATGTAACAAGTTTCTGCTCAGTAAAAAAATAGATTTTACAATAATTAGCCCGCGTACGCACTCGTCACCTCACATACACGACACTCACATATCACATAAGTATTACAACAGTACCAAATCCTAAGCGGTTTCCACCACACAAGGTAAGACAAGCCACTTACATCAAGCCAAGCAAAATCAATAACAAGGATGCCTTTTCCTCGACTTTCTGACTTCGAATGACCCAAATCTAGCCAAAAGCAATTTCATACCATAAATATAACTATAAGAAACTAATCTAATTAATGAAATGAAGATTTTGATAAGAAATTCGAAAATCGCCCCAAAAAATTAACCCGGGCCCACGTATTGAAATCGGGTAAAAGTCACAAAATATTAACACCCATTCAACCACTAGTTCACTCGTACCAAAATTACTCAAATTTGGTACCAACATCTCAAACAAAATCCAAATTTAGATTGAAGAACTTTCCCACTTCCCCCCAATTTTCTCAACTCAAAAACTTAATTAAAAGATGAAATTAATGTTACTTTAATAGGATATAACCAAAACGAGTCAAGAATCATTACCCAATTGTTGCCTCTGAAAATCCCTCCAAATCTCGCCTAACTCCGAGCTCACTATCTCAAGTTATGATGAAAATAGCAAACCCTCAATTTTGAAATGTTTATATCTGCCCAGGTCTTTTCTTCATCGCGAATGCGGAAGATTCCTCGCATTCACGTAGCAACAAAAACTCTATAGCCAAAAATCCTCCTTCGCGAACGCGAGTGACCTGTCGCGAATGTGGAGCTTACACGGCCTGACCCTTCGCGGATGTAGGACCCTCATCACGAACGCGTAGGCTAAGTTCCTGATGGACCCACGGACCAGCTTCTCTACGCGAATGTGAGGTCCCTATCGCGAACATGTAGACCTAATACCTCATAGCTTCGTGAATGTGGGACCTACATCGCGAACGCAAAGGCCAAATTCAAGCAAGACTCAAATTCCCCTACACGAACGCGGAGAACCTTCGCGTACGCGTATAAGGAAACCAGACACGAGCAAAATCTGATGCTTCAGCTATAACACTAAGTCCAAATTCTAGTCTGTTAACCATCTGAAATCCACTCGAGACTCTTGGGACCACAACCAAACATACCAACAGGTCATAAAACATCATAATAATTTAGTCGAGCCTTCAAATAAGATTAAACAATGCTAAAAACATACATTAAACTCCAATTCAAACTTAATAAACTTTAAAACTTCAGACTTCTACAACCGACGTTGAAAACTATCAAATAGTGTCCAATTGATCCCAAATTTTGCACACAAGTCACATTTGACATTACAGACCTAATCCAATTTCTAGAATCAGAATCCGATCTTGATATAAAAAAAGGCCACTCCCAGTCAAACTTCCCAAAAATTCAACTTTTGCCATTTCAAGCCTAATTCAGCTATGGACCTCTAAATCACAATCCGGACATGCTCCTAAATCCAAAATCACCCAACGGAGCTAACAAATCCAACGATACTCCATTCCGGAGTTGTCTTCATATACTTCCAACTACAGTTAAATTCCTACAACTAAAGCTTCCATTTTAGGAACTAAGTGTCCCAATTCACTCTGAAACCAGAAACAAAACCTCCTGGCAAGTCATTAAGCATAAAATGATATAGGGGAAGCAGTAAATAAGTGATTGGGGCTAATACTCTAAAAACGATCGGCCGGGACGTTACATCATCCCCCTTTTAAAACCATTATTCATCCTCTAACGAGTTTAGAGACATACCTGAAGTGGTAAAAATATGAGGGTAACGGCTGCGCATCTCATGCTCGGTCTACCAAGTCGCCTCCTCGACTGATTGACCCCTCCACTAAACCTTCACTAAAGCAATGTTCTTTGATCTCAACTTTTAAAACCTGCCTGTCCAAACTAGCCACCGGCTCCTCAACGTAAGATAAATCCTTGTCCAACTGGATATAGTTGAAATCTAACACATAAGACGGATCGCCATGATACTTCTGGAGCATAGAAACATAGAATACTAGATGAACTCCTACTAGATTAGGAGGAAACGGAGCTCATAAATAACCTCCCCATCTCTCCGCAACACCTCGAACGGGCCAATAAACCTTGGGCTCAGCTTGCCTTTCATAATGCCATTCATGGGTGAAACCTAGAGCAAGACCCGCTCCCCAACCATGGATGCAATATCGCGAACCATCTGATCTGCATAACTCTTCTATCTAGACTGGGCCATGCGAAGTCGATCTTGAAACACCTTAACCTTCTCCAAAGCATCTTGGACCAAGTTTGTACCCAATAGCCTAGCCTCTCCTTGCTCGAACCAATCCATTGGAGATCGACACCCCCTACCATATAGAGCCTTATACGGTGCAATCTGAATGCTTGACTGATAAGTGTTGTTGTTGGCAAACTCCGCAAGTGGCAAGAACTAATCCCAAGAACCCCCAAACTCGATCACAAATGAACAGAGCATATACTCCAATATTTGAATATTGGCTCAGACTGTCCATCCATTTGAGGGTGAAATGATGTGCTCAATTCCATTTGAGTACCTGACTCATATTGTATGATCCTCCAGAACTACGATATAAACAGCGTAACCCGGTCAGAGATGATAGATACCGGCATGCCATGGAGCCTGAGAATCTCGTGGATATAAACTCGAGCCAACTGCTTAGAAAAATAAGTAGTCATCACAAGAATGAAATGAGCGGACATGGTAAACCTATCCACAATCATCCAAACAGTATCAAACTTCCTCTGACTCTGCGGGAGTCTAACAACAAAATTCATAGTGATTCGCTCCCATTTCCACTTTGGAATCTCTAGCTTCTAAAGCAATCTACTTGGCCGATGATGCTCATACTTCACCTGTTGGCAATTTAGACACCAAGCTACATACTCTACTGTGTCCTTCTTCATTCTCCTCCACTAATAATACTGCCTCAAGTCCTGATACATCTTTACGGCACCCGGATGAGTAGAGTACCATGAACTATGATCCTCTTGGAGAATCAACTCACGCAACCCATTTACATTGGGCACACATAGTCTACCTTACATCTTCAATGAACCATCATATCCAAGGTAACCCCTTTGGTATCACAATGCCGAATCGTATCCATAGGGACAAGCAGATGGGGGTCATCATACCGGTGCTCCCTGATACAATCATAAAGAGAAGACTAAGAAACCACACAAGCCAAAACTTGACTCATCTTAGAAATATCCAATCTAACAAATTGTCCAAGGCCTGAACATCTAATGCCAATGGCCTCTCTACTGCTGGGAGATATGCTAAGCTCCCCAAACTCTCCGCCCTGTAACTCAATCTATCAGCCACAACATTGGCCTTCTTGTAATGGTATAGAATAGTGATATCATAACCCTTAAGAAGCTCCAATCACCCCCACTAACGCAAGTTAAGATCATTCTGTTTGAATAGATATTGCAGACTCTGGTGATTAGTGTAGATCTCACAAGGGATACTATGCATGAAAAATAGGCTAACTCAAAGTCATGGACATGATAGTTATTTGCATGCACCTTCAGCTATCTGAGCGTAGGAAATCACCCTACTATTTTGCACTAACACTGCGACGAGACTAATCCGCGACCCATCACAATAAACAGTATAAGACCCCGAACATGTAGGCAATACCATTATTGGGGCTATAGTCAAAGCTGATTTGAGCTTTTGAAAACTCTCCTCAACCTCCTCTATCTATCTAAATGGAGCACTCCTCCTGGTCAGCCTGGTCATAGGTGCGACAATAAATGAGAAACCATCTACAAATTGACAGCAATACCCCCACCAAACTAAGAAAACTCCAGATCTCTGTAGCTGAGGGCAGTCTAGGCCAACTCTGCACTGCTTCAACCTTCTTCGAGTCTACTTTGATCCCCTCACTTGACACTACGTGGCCCGAAAATGCTACTAAATCTAACAAAACTCACACTTTGAGAATTTTTCATATAACTTCTTTTCTCTCAATGTGTGAAGCACAATCCTTAGGTGCTACTCATGATCCTCCCAACTCCAGTACACCACAATGTCGTCAATCAACACAATGACGAATAAGTCAAGTTAGGGCTGAAATACATTGTCCATCAAATGCATGAATGTTGTTGGGGCATTGATCAGCCTAAATGACATCACAAGGAACTCATAATGACCATACTGAGTCTTGAAAGCAATCTTTGGTATATTTGGTTCCCAAATCTTTAACTGATGATAGCGTAAACACAAGTAAATCTTGGGAAACACTGGCAACTTGTAGCTGATCAAATAGGCCATCAATACGAGGAAATGGATACAGGTCACTGTAACTTTGTTCAACTAGCGTTAATGAATACACATACGCATAGAACCATCCTTCTTCTTCATAAACAAGACTGGGGCACCCCCAGATGACACACTAGGTTGAATGAAGCCCCTATCAAGCAATTCCTGTAAATGTTCTTCAACTCTTTCAACTCCTTCAACTCAGGAGGAGCCATACAATATGGAGGAATAGAGATAACTTGAGTGCCCAGTAACAAATCAATACCAAAGTCAATATCCCTATCGACCGGCATGCCAGAAGATCAGCTAGAAATATATCAGCATAATTCCTCTCTATCAGCTCTCACATAAGCTAAATACGTGTCACACCTCTTCTCAACCATTCGTTGAGCTTTAAGAAATGAAATAAATCTTCTGGGAGTATAATCTAAGGTACCTCTCCACTCTAATCGTGGAAATCCTGGCATAGCCAGCGTTACGGTGTTGCCATGACAATCAAGAATAGCATAATGGGGTGAAAACCAGTCCATGCCCAAAATAATATCAAAATCTACCATATTGAGCAATCATAAATCAGCTCTAGTCTCAAAACCACTAGGAACAACCAAACATGACCGATACACACGGTCAACAATAATAGAATCTCCCACAGGTGTAGACACACAAATAGGAAAACTTAAAGAATCATGGTATACGCTCAAATACGAAGAAAAATAAGATGACACATAGGAATAAGTGGAGCTTGGATCAAATAAGACTGGCGCATCTATAACAGACCAGAACAATACTTGTAATGATCGAGTCGGATACAACTGCCTTTGTACAAGCAGGAAGGGCATAATTTCTAGCCTAGCCTCCCCCTCTAGGGCGACCTCTACCTGCCCGACCTCCACCTCGAGCTGGCTGAGTATGTAGAGTGGTAGCTAGTGCTGTAATCATAGCCTGAGGACCTGGTGGAGCACACGATGCCTGAGTAGTCTGTAGAGGTGCACCTGTTACGACCCAGATTTCCCACCCTCAAGAGTCATGATGACACCTACTATTGAAAGCTAGGCAAGCCAGCCATTTGTATTATTTACCTTTTCCCATTTTAATCCGTTAACAATTAAGAACCAACCTTATGTAAATAGCAAAATTTAATAAGTTGAAGAACAAAATATAACCATTTAAACATTACCGATACAAATCCTTGAACATAGACTACCCAGAACTGGTGTCATAATTTCACAGACTATCTAGGAATACTACAAATAAGGATTCGAAAGATAAATAAAATGTTGTCTCTGAAATATATAAAAGAAATAGAATGAAAGGATAGAAGGAGACGCCAGGCTTAAGAACACCTGCAGGACTACCTCGGGTCTCCGAATGGACTGAAGGCATCAACCCAAAGCTAAGGTTTGTATGCTCCAGTATCAGGATCTGCACAAAATAGTGCAGAGTGAAGTATGAGTACAACCGGCCCCATGTGCTGGTAAGTGACTAGCCTAACCTCGGCGAAGTAGTGACAAGGCTAGGACTAGACTACCAAATAAACAAGTGCAGTTAAATTATATACATCGGAAAATAAAGGCAAAACTTTACAATTAAAGATAGGAAGGGGGAGTGATGCTGTGGGGAATAATAAGTAGCAATAGAAACCAACATTTAAATGTGAAGAACACCATAACTCAATTATCAATAGAAATCAGGAAAATAAAGACAAGTGCACGGCATCACCCTTCGTGGTTTTACTCTCATCCTCACCATAAAAATCAATATAATTGCCACGGCATCACCCTTTATACTTTTACCTCACATAATTATGGCACAGAATGACTGTTCGTGTATTATCACTCATATAAAGGAACAAAATTGTACATCATGCGGCACGATATCACCCTTCGTGCATTAACACTCTATCACAAATATCATGTACGACATCACTGTCACGACCCAAAATCCACTAAGGGTCGTGATGGTGTCGGACATTGCTGTCAGGCAAGCCAACCCAAATTGCTTGATGAAATTCTCGTTTAAACAATCTTGAAAACTAAGATTTTCCTTCAATTGTTCATAAATAAAAATACAACTGCTTCAATTCAAATTAAATAATAAGCAATTAGTACAAAATATTTCAAAACCATCCCAGAACCCGGTGTCACAAGTGCATGAGCATCTACTGAGAAGGAAATGAGATACAACATCCATCCAAAATACAGTGGACAGGAAGTAAATACAATATACTAGAAGGGACTATACTAGTTGTGGACACCTCGAATAAAGCCACTCACCTAGTCCCAGAATCATCCGTGTTGCTACTCCCAGCAGGCCTCTAGAGTTACATATACCTGTGCAACAAAAATGCTAAAAAGTGTAGTATGAGTACGAAAACAACATGTACTCAGCAAGTATCCTGTGTAATCTCGAAGAAGTAGAGACGAGGGGTCGACTTTAACACTTCCTAGTGGTCGAATGATAATATAATAACATGTGCAGAAATCATGGATTTATATAGCAGTCCTAACTCACAAGCCGGAAAATAGGTAAACACCTTTATCAATTAATAAGGATTTTCAAAATTTACTTTTCATCATCTTTATCAATTTATATCAGGCCATGAAAAGGCGATATCAACATTTAATATTTCAGGCAAGTAATGTAAGCATGCGCATATTATGCCGAGGTCGACAGCCCACTCCAACAGAAATATAAATTGTGCACTTGCAGAGGGTCGACGGCGTGCCTATAGATGTATCTATTACCCCGCTCGCGAACTAACCCGCGACACAATCAATGTAAAATAAACACACACCCTGCTCGTGAATCATACATGCGACACAGGTACACATAGAGATATATGCTCAAACAATCAATTAAGAATTTTCGAGGAACATTTATCCAAATAAAAGAAAACTCTCTTTTAAAAATTTAAAAAAGGATGTTTAATCCTTTTAGAAATTCATTTACTAATTCGATGTGATTTAAGCTGTAAAAGTTATCAATAAGATTGCAATTATTCCAATTATAGCATGCATATGGGTCCTAGACTAGCCGGACGATAGCATAGTAGTTGCTACGCATGGACTCTTGTCACCTCGTGCGTACGTAGCCCCCACAAATAGGAGCACATAACCAATTAACTCACCTATGGGGACAATTCCCTCTTACAAGGTTAGAAAGGAGACTCACCTCGCTCCGAAGATCCATAACCGGCATTCACGCCCTTCCGAAGACTCGAAACGATGCACAACGCTCCAAAACTAGCCAATAATTATGTAAACCCATTAATATATTCTAAGGTACTCATTATAATCCAATTATAACAATTCCTAACCCCGATCAAAAAGTTGACAAAAATGAGCTCAGGACCACGTGCCCGGATTCCGAAATTTCTCAAAGATAAATTTTACCCACGAACTCACGAACTCAAATGTATGATTTTCACTTAATTTCATCCCCAAAATCGTGGTCAAATTCCAAGAATACAAATTTTCTAGGTTTTTCCCCAAATCCCAAGTTTTCTACAAATTTCATGCTCTAATCCATACATAGTTGATGTATTTAACTCAAAATAGGTTGGGATGACTATCGACGCCCCCTTTTTCTCTAAAAGCGAAATCGGGTTTTTGACATTCGGGAAGACAACTATATTCGCGTGTGGGAATTGGGTTTTTGGAATTGAAGAGTCGCCACCTAATGAATATGTGCGTTAGTACACTAAGGGTTTTGAGTTGGAAAATCAGAGTTCGAGTAAGGGCTAGAAATTATCTTGAGGGGAATGTATTAGGCACCCCTCAAGATCCACTAGTGTGGTTCCCGACCATTCTATAATTATGACTTTGAATACAAACAAATAAACATACAAAAGCAGCTTTCACGTAATGATTGCAAACAAAGGGAAGTGTAAAAGTTAGATAAACATGCTGAAATTTGGGAATAGTAGATTTCATAATTATTTAAGGAATATATAAGTACGGAAAATGGGGGTCAAATAATTAATACAAATAATCAAAGAATGAAATGAGGCAAAAATTTGGAAAGGAAACAGTACTAGAAATTGATTAACCAAAAGAGATTCTGAATAATTAAAGTGAAAGACGGGGTTTAAAAGAACTACAAGATTTGATAGTTTTTAGAAAGAATTCTGAAAAAAATAAACACATAAGAGGGAGGGGGTCCTAGGTTTATAAATAACATAGATCACCCCACGCAACACCCGATAACCATTTATACACGTGGTGTTATCACGTGATCATCATATCCATGTCTATCCTTTTCCCACCCCATTAAGGTATTAAGCGCGAACTGGTCTCGATTATTATTGTGTGCTATTACCCGTCACATTCCTATCGGTCCCAGAGGTATATAGGACTTCTAATCCAAAACGGAAGAAGTTTGGCTTTTCAGAGGTTTTAAAAGGTTAAAATACTAAGGCGTCAAGCAAAACACATGAAAGCAGTTATGGGAATACAAACACTTAAGTCTAAGATAAACCTCCTTTAATCACAGAAAATCATGTAGCTTAGTACGTCTTACATGTACTGATTAGGTCAAAATTTATACTTAGCGTTAGGCAGACTGGTTCATTACATATTTTCAAGCAAGAAATTCACATTAGGCTCGCCTGGCTGCAACTTATCGAAGGCCAACGTAATTAATTAACTGTGTACTTATTTGCCTACGTGAGGACCTATAGGCATTGCATCTACAGGTTTGGGAAAACAATGCATACTGATTTAAGAAAACATTGTCAGCTATTTAAGAGAGAGCGAGTTTCAGCAAGAGACCATGAATTTTATAACCGGTAATTCATTATTACTACAGGTCTTAGAATTATAAACGACCGAGGCGATTCGGATTTTGATTAATTCTTATAGGCATGCTTCTATAGCTTTTGTCGGCTTTAGAACACGTTTGAAGACATAATAAAATGCAGAAAACCCTATAGGCATGACATTTAAATGCTGGATGAACATCTGATTGCTTTATTTTGGTTATTAAGACCTATAAACATGTTTGCCTAGCGAGAAGTGGATATGCAGGAATCATAAAGGACCTATAGGCTTATTTTCTACATGCAAAAATCCTATAGACATGGTATCTATATGAGAACATGCTGAAATTAAAGAAATCCTATAGGCAGGCTTTCTACATGAGAACATGCTAAGACTAAAGAAATCCTAGAGGCAGGCTTTCTACATGAGAACATGCTAAGGTTAAAGAAATCCTAGAGGCAGGCTTTCTACATGAGAACATGCTAAGATTAAAGAAATCCTAGAGGCAGGTTTTCTACGTGAGCATATGCTGAAAAATAGAAATCCTATAGGTAGGCTTTCTACATAAGAACATGCTAAAAAATAGAAATCCTATAAGTAGGTTTTCTACCCCTTTTGCATACATGTTACCCCTTCCCTTTTCACTAATCACCCCAGAGATTATTACAAACTTTTATTACAGACCAAAATGATTTGAAAAGAAATCAGGAAATAAAATTACAATCAGAACTCCTAAGCTGCATCCAAGGAGCCTAATTCAAACTCCAAGTCTAACAATATGGTATGAGCCAACTGCCAAGATCATGTTCCAAAGCCTTTCTCTTACCAAGGGTGTGTCAAAGTTTCAAGGAGTTTCAGGAACTCCATGCAATGCTCACACCCCAGGTATCATTGCAAACATGGAATTAGGGTGCAGTATGGAAGAGCCAGCCCTCCAATGTCCAAGTTCAGAGGGAACTCAAGGTCCCAAAGTACGGATCATTAGAGAGGGGCAGAACTTAGAATCTAGGAACAAGTGTAAGTGCAATAGAGGGGTTTAAGGGACGCCAAGGCAGGTTGGTGGTCATGCCCAACAACATATAATGTTGGCATACCCCTGACCAGCCCAGTAGCCAAGCATTGGAGAGTCCAGGACCTATTGAAGGTCAAACCATGGTCTGGGCAGTAATTGGGATACTTTCAGGCCAAGGTTTCAACTCAACACATAAAGGGGTTAGGGATAGGGATTCATATGAAAAACAAAACAAAGGAGAGCAGAACTCAGCATAAGCTACGAAGCATAAACAGCAAACCACGCAAAAATAAAACTATAGAATAAACATATAGGGATGAGGCAAAAAATTTAAATGGAAGGGCATAACAGTTTTCAGAAAGAAGCAAGTAGGAAGAAGCAATAGACTTAGGGAAGCCAAGTTGCAATCAAAAAGCACTAGTGTGAGTTTAAAAGAGAGTTGTGGTGATGACAAATCGTGTGTGTGTTTTTTTAAAAAATGCCAAGTATTTATAATGCAGGAAAGGAGCAGAAATAGGCAAAAAATCAGTCACACAAAGTTCCCTTTTATTTAGGGATTCGGATATCAAACGGGCAAAAGTAAATGAGGAAAGAATTTGATCAAGAATTTTCCAAAGTAGTACAAAGAAGGTAAATGCATAGGAGTTATTTAAGGCAAAATTCAATGATACACAGTTTATGAAAAATAAGAAAAGGGAATCAATCAGACAGTCAGTAAAAATAAAATTGCAGGCTTTGTTCGAATGAACCAAGTCCAGAAAAGAGAGGAAAGGGTTTTACTTAAGAAAAATCAAATAACAGTCAATCAACATTACTAGAAGAATTCGAAATCAATAAATAATTGGCAAGACCCTTTTTTGAAAGAAGAAATTCTCATATATAAAGCGCACGAATATCAAACAAGAAGGAATTGTCATGCTGATTAGAAAAGACTATCATAGAAAAGTTTAGAGTTATAAACAAAGAGTTTCCAGTCCAATTATAAACTCAAAATGAGTGTGAGAGTTGTTTCAAAGCAGAACCGTAGTCCAAACATCAAATCAAACTTGCCAAAGAAAACCCCCAAATCCTAGGGTTTTTCAATTTGAAGCAGATGCAGAGACAAAAGGACACATAACAAGCCCAAAGGTATCTTTTAAAGATTCAAACGGGTAAAATAGCAGGTTTAAAACAAACATAGTGAAAAACTGACATAAAGGACATGTTTTAAGAGAAGCTTCAAACTTAAACAAGTTCAGAAGATAAAGAGGCAACACAAAATTAAAAAAATAGTAGATAAAACATGTTTAGAATTCAAACAAAAGTCCAGTAAAGAAGAATAAAGAATTAAGAGCTTAGTGGAAAATACAGTAAAGAACACAGGGGTAACAAACACATAAGCTAAACGTGTGTGTGAGCACGTGATTTTTGCCCTAAGCAAATTATTCCTAAAATCCAAACAAAATGATTTTCCTCTATTATTACAATTTTTGTTGATATTTTTGTATTTTTGTGTTAATTAGCTGCACAATAATTCATATTAAAAAATACAAAAATATGCATATGCATTAGGATTTTTAATTTTACAAATTTAGTATTAATTCATTTCGAAAAGAATTTAAGGAAAAATCAAAATAACATTTTAGTGCTTTAATTGGAAATTGCTATAAAATAGTTATTAAATAAATTGTAGAATTTAATTAGTTTTAGTTTAACAATTTAATAAAATCAGAAAAAATAATATATAAATCTGGAAAAGAAAATATACAAAAAAATAAAATAGAAAATACAACAAGGAAAATAACACAAAAGCAAAATGAGTAAAATACAAGAAAAAATAAATAAAAGAACAAAGAGTAAATAAATTTTAGTCAAAATACACCCTAAGCCCAATTAAAGAAACCGGTCCATTTGCCCCTAAGCTTCGAACGATGCCGTTTCAGGCATGGCGAATCTCAGCCCTTTATTTTAGTTCATCTGACGGCCAGCATCTCATGTTCATTAAAATCAACGACGTCGTATTGATTTCAATTAATCTGAACCGTCAAAATACTTTAATCCAACAGTTTGGGGTCATTCGTTATGCTTTTAATATAGCATATACACAATTAATTAGAAAAACATTTTACCCTTTACATCTTCCTCTTCGCCCTGGCCGCCATGGTCTCCCTGTCAACCCGCCGGAACCCTACCGGCGGGAAACTCTCCCTTCACCAACCAATCCCCAAATTACACCATAAAACCACCTTGAAACACTGATTCCACCCCTCTACTCTGTTTCTTTCAAACATAGCCCCATCATCTCGAATATTCAAAAATGCTTCGCCGGAACCTTAACTCCGGCGAACACGACCTCATCCAATCCAACCCAAAATAATACCAAACCACCATTTTGCCTCCCCTACATGAATCTGAAAATCTTGAACCTTAAAAACCACTGGAAAGGTTCAAATTTGACTCTAAAGTTCTCCGGCGAATTAAAATTCAAAAATGTTGCCGCTAAACCTCTCATGTTCCGTCCTTGTACATCTTGATGTCTAAAGACAGTCCAGTGATAAAAAAAAAAAGACTAAAAAAAAGCTAAGTCTTTCTTCTTCTTTTTTTTTTGTTTACTGATTAGGGTTTATCTTTTAATATTCTGCTATATTTTAGTTTTAAAATTAGATATTATTAGGTTTTTGATAATTAGTAATAGATTCTGATTTTGTTTAAGAAAAATAAATTTGATATCAAATAGAAGTTAGTTAGATTTTGTTTGCAAAAATTTCTGTAATTTTTCTTGTTTGTTAATACTTGATTGAGAAGGATTGGTTATAGTTGTGAATTTTGATAATTGTTAGTCAGTATTAATTTTTGATAATTAGTCTAATTACTTAAGTGATTTTGGATTAACTGATAGCAATTGGCATATTTTGG